>BGPR01033447.1:0-16976 GCA_013235015.1 Araneus ventricosus | reverse complement strand
GTGGGGGCACTCATTCTTTTCTTGTATTTATGTCTATGGGGGCCTTATTTGGTAAAGTTACAACACTGTAAAAGAGGAAAACGATTTCGGTGTTACTTTTGTGACGAATAATTGGGGGGGGGGGGGGGGGGGGTTTCCGGTTTTTTTGCAGCAAAGAGAGAGTAGCTCGTTTAACTATATGAATTTAATTACGTCAGCCAACTTTAAATTCGCCTTATTATAAATTCGCCGATATTTCATTTTTGGTAAGCTAACGGCATTAAAAAATTAAAAAACAGTGGTTATGGAATGTATTAGTATTTGAATCAATTTTTTATGCTGCATGTGTTGTATCCAATGAAATTAATGGCTTACATTATATTAACTTAATTATAGAGTGAATATTTAACCTAATCAAACACGAAATGAATAAAATAATCTCCAGGGAAAATTTTCTTACCGTAAGTGGAAAGATGGATTTTTAGATCATTGCTAAAATGTAAATCTATCAAAATAATATAGCAAATAGGTCTAAAAAGTAAATTTAATTGAAGTAACGGAGAAAGAAAAAAATTGGACTAAAAAACTTGTGAAACAACAAAAATGGAATGCAATTTATTAAACTTTAATACGTCAAAGGAAGCTTTTATATCGTAAGATCAAAATAAATTTTTAAATTATGCCTTTGTTTCTTTTGTTCAAATACTAGATTTATGATTTGAAATGAATTGAAAGTTGATTGACTTTCAATACAATACTGCAAATTATTATTAAAAATTATGCTTACTAATATTTTTTTTAATTCAAAATTAAGGAATAAATTGAACATCAGCTAAACTGGCATCATTTTAAAGATAATATTTTTGTAATTAAATAATATGTAAAAATTTTAGATGTGATTATATATTTGGAAATTATCGTTGAAAAAATTCCAAATTCTTCTTATTTTTTAATTAATTAAAATTTAAATCTCCATGAGGTCTTCTATATTATATTTGTACCAAATTTGGTGGCCTTAGGCTCAACGAACACTAAAACATCAACAAATAGGCAGACACCCTACACATACGTTCTCTTTTCTTATTTGTAGACATCTGCATACAAAACCCTGATCAGAAGAAAAATAGAATTACACTATGGTACTTCGTGCTACATTTTATTGCATAAAAAATAAAATGCATCTATTCTACACTAAACTTGTAATTTTCTTGTTTTCAACTGCCATATTTGAAATTGATCGAGAATAAAATTTTAGTACTATATATGTAAAGATGAATTTTTTTCCTCTTTTATAAAAATCTATAATTTTTGCCCAATCTTGATAAATTTGGCACATGTTGAAAACGAGGAGAATCCCTTTCAACTTTTCAAAGTCCTAAAGTTAGTTAAAATTTCAGTTATTAAAAATTGAGCAAGATTTTATTGTTTTATGCGATCATTTATTTCTTAAGAATGATTTTTGTACCATTTTAGATATTCAGAAAATTATCTTTTTAATGATATCGGTATAATGAAAAATTACTGAAATATTATTAGTGCAAATCACTAAAATCCAAATCATTCAAAAAGTTTTCTTTTTGTCACTCTTACAAGAAATGTCCTACTAATGGAAGGCATTTCTCCGTTGCTGCTAAAACCGAGTAAGGAAAAATTTAATCTAAGGAATTTAAAATCAAATTATTTTAATCATGTTTTCGTTAAATTACTCGGGAAATTAGTTTTAACCCTATTGGCGAGTAATTTATTCATTTAGATTCTGTTTAAATTATGAAATATACACCCATTGTACCATATTATTGGTGGCAAAGTTGAATTCTTGGTGTGCATGTTTAAAAATAATATGCTATGCTGTTACTAATACCTTACTTTAGTTTGAACTCAATTAATGCTGCTTTGTAGAGCAAACTATTAGAATTTAATTTTGGTGTAGGGTGGACTTTGAAGAAGGGAGTCAAAATCACTGAGATTTTGTCTTCTATCCAAACATTAAAAAATACTAAAATAAAATGCAAACTTATAGGATGTCTAAAATTAAATTTCTTAATTCAATTTTTTCAGTCTCATCTGAGTCAAAATATACTCGAAAGCCAGGGAAGGCTCTCGTCGCAAAGAAGAAGTGCTCCTGCAATGTGGAACTTGCAAACCGCTTAGCTAAGATTGCCACCAAATGTAATTAAATAAATTCCATGCTGTCATTCTTTTATCTAAGGGATTTGTTAACAACGGATTTGCCTAAAAATTAGTGAATTTTGGATAAATTTTTCACCCGCCAAGCGTGTGAAGGATTATATGTCTAATGCTAATAACCGCTTAATAACTAATGCATACTAAATGTCCACGAGCCTCTCTATTCATATTTATTAAGATTTATTTTAGCAGAGTGTCCCAGTTATGTTTGAGTTGGTTTTTATATAATGCCTACCATTATGTTTGTTTTTACTCTTTTATTTAAAATGTTCGTTTTTCTGTCACTGTTTGCATCTTAATAGAACTGCATTGATTGAAAAACTCCTTAAAGATAATAAAGCACTTTTAAGAAGTTTGAAATCTATTTTTGAGATATCAGAGCATATTTGTATCAGTTATGAATGATCTAATAATATTAGTGAATTCTGTTTTTCAAAGCTAAAGATAAAGAACAGATTAGACATTTCATTGTCTGAAGAGAAGTTGGAATTCTCCCTATGTTCCTATTTATCGGAAAGAATTTGTTAGATGATATGGATGAAGAAGTAATTATTGAAATATTAGTACAGTCATCTAGTAAACTGAAACGTTTACTGACTTCCGCTTAATGAAGTGGATCGCATGCAACACAGTTCTATACTTTTGAGTTGTTATTCTTTAAAATTATTGAAACTGGTACATGGTTAACTCTCTAATTTCAGTTTGGTTAAAAAGAAAAGATTTTTATTATTATAACAGATACAAAATTACTGTAAACTATGCAACCATCAAAATTATTTAAAACTCAATCATAAATTTGCTTTTGTATTTGGCATTTTTTACTTATAATAATATGTAATAATACATGCATATTATAATTAGTGATTTGACGATCGAAGCGAAGTCCTGTTTTTACTCGACCTTTCGTCTGTTTGTCTGTAATTTTTTTTCACGTTGTAACGACCAAACGCGTTCATTGATGTCGTCGAAAACGACTTATGTGTAAAGATTTATTATTATTTTTATTCCGTTTCAAGATGGTGGACGCTTTATTAATTCCGTTCAATATAATGTTTAGTTGTTTCTTTTCAATGACTCTGAAGATCCGCCGTGTCAGGGGCCTGTTGCATCTAAATCATGCGTAGTGGCCAAACGTCCTCCCGTTGGTGTGGAGAGGAAGTTTGGAGGGGGGGTGTGCCAGCTCAGGCGTCGTCCTCGTCATCTGACCGCGGTTCAAAATTACGAGGTCCGTCCCTAAATAGCCTTGTGTTGCTTCAAAACGGAACGTTAATATAACCTAACCTAAGCTCTTTTCAATAACTATAGCCAGACGGAACTCCGTTTGTAATGCCTCCAGATACCTCTAATAAAAACAAATTACATTTAATTGTAATTTTTTTAATATTGTTAAGAGCAGACATTTAATTTTAATTTAATTATTTCTAAAAAGCAGAGAGCGTAAATAATATGAATTCGGAAAATATAATGGCTAAACGTTTAAAGACTGAAACGAAGAGCAGATTTTTTTCTTTTGGACGGTGACGTGTGTCTACAGAACTATCAGTGTATATAACAGATTTTAAAATAAGGAATATATCGTATCCATTTCTTGATTTTAATTTATTATATTTATAATAACTAAAATTTAAAAATATTTGAGAGAAAAATTATATCATTTTTAATATGAGTGGGCCCCCATTGACTGATGGCAAACGCTATTTTCAGACCCGGTCCGCCACTATTTTCGATGGCCCCGATACCCAGCAAAGTTGCATAAAGACAGTAAAGTTTTCTTCTATCTACGAAGTTTTTTTTTTTTTAACATAATGAAGTTGCAGTAATGTTCAATTATAAATACATTGGCTTAAAAAATAATTGAAGGTATTATGAAGTGGGACGACTGAAATTAAATTGCACGATAGCGACTTTGACTCATCTACAGTAAAGTTATGATTCTCTTGAAAATTAACGGATTTACTTCAACTTGCCCAACTAGAAAGAGCCCTTGCGGAAATAGGAATGAATAGATTTTACAGCCTATAGTCTAGAGAAAGAAGGGGGCGCACTCTTGTTACAGATAACAATCTGACCGATCGTCTTCAGAGAAACCACAGGAATCTCATCTCCGAAATTGGGACGGCAAGGAAAGCTTCCCCTCCCCCACCAGCAAGCAGCCACCCCTGCACAGATTATCCTCCCTCAGGTCCCCGATAAGAAAACTGCTGGAGAACTTTGGAGGGTTTCAATATGTGTACCTCGGGACTCTTTTTTTGAAATTTTAATTAATAAAAAATTAAGCGAATTTTTGAGTTTTTCCTTAATAACTTCCGAAAGTTCTACAGCAGAAGAATCATTTTTACACCATCTGAAAGTCCAAAAAATTACCTTTTCAATGATATCAATTAAGTTGCCGGACAATTTTTTCTCTAATTTTAATAGCCTTCTAAAAATATTTTTTGGCATAATTTACAACAGTACGTTTCGTTGTTGCAACGCATTTGAAACCGTTTTCATTGTTTAAACAAGTATTTAATTGCGTGTTTGTCTTTTAGTGCTGAAATGCGAAGTAATATCTTAATACATTTTCTTTCATGTTTAATTTCATGAAAGTCTTCATGGAATTTGCAAATCAAGCTCTCTAAGATATTATGTATATTAGGAAACACATTTAAAAAGCTGAATGGTTATGGTTGGTATGCCCTCATTTTTTTAAGCACGTTTAAATTCAGTTAAAATAAACTGGCCATGAATGCGCTGCGCCATTTTAAAGTTAAAATCGAATTTTTTGCAAGAGAAATAAGAAAGTGAAGATGGCGCCAGCAATGCGCAATTAGATGTTGCATGGCATGGTCAGTTATTAGACTCTGTTGAGGTCATTTATGAAGGTAATGAACAGAACAGGTATAAGGCCATTCATTTCCAGAATAGGAAGTTTAAAATTACATTGTTAAATGATACAGGATTCAATTAAAACCATATTTCCGGCGAACAAGCTGGTCGCCGAAGGCGGCTAGTTATATATGAAAATGTTTTAAAAATTATTAAATTTAGATGAATAAACTGTACAGCAATTTAATTCATATCATCGTAAAGATAATTTTGTATTTTTTGATGTTGTAAAAATTAATTTTATTTTGCAAATATTTCGCAAGTTATTATGGAAAAATGCCGAAAGTTTGCTTAATTTTTTATGTAATTGAAATTCTAATAAAACCTTCAATTACATAGCCCTCCAAGTTGCACATTAACAATCAACAAAGTATGCTTGTGCCAAATTTCGTAAATCTAAGTCCATCAGCCTACACTGTAGAGCGTTAACACACACATTATTATTAGTCGAAATATAAAGCAGATTTTCTGTCTGTGAGCATGTGTTCTTCAAACAATTTTATTTTTTCAATAATATTTTGTCCAATGTTGATGAAATTTGACTCGTTAGGAACGAGAGAAAAATCTCAATTAGCTTATTAAAGTCCAAATGTTGGGTTTTTTCCGTAATATCTTTCAAAAACATAATCGCTTAGAAATTACTTTTACACAATCTCAAAATAAAAAAAATAACATATGGCTTTCAATTGTATCAAATTATCTGTTCAAATTTTTCCATCCTTTAACAAAATTTTAAAAATTTTATTTTTTATGATTTGCTACAGTGTTTTCAATTTTTGTCATGAAAATCAAATTTAAGGGATTAACTTTTTTGTTTTCGTAATACCAAGATAACGTAAAAACTATGATTATCCAATTTAGGTTCAATAAATGAATCAACTCCAATGTAAATTTCCACTTACTCGCAGGTTGATCTTATACACTTCTTAAAATATGTTTCTCAACTCACGCTCACTAAATGAAGCGTTTTCTTAAATTGCAATTTAATGTTTTGTTTAGTGAAGTATTTTCTCACATCAGCGGAAAATGTATATATAATGTGTATTAGAAGACAGCTTCATATTTTAAAAAAAATTTAGACTGTGCTTCACCAAGAACAATAGTAAATGACTTTTTATGTCTTTTGTAAAATTAGTATTTGTGACTTGTTCCCATTCTTCAATTAATGATTCAAATGTATTTTACGTGTTATTACATTTACATGTTATTATTACCTCAATATACACATCAGCACATCTTCTACGTAAGCTCATCTGCAAAACATCCAGTAACGCATCTTTTAGGGAAGGTCATCTTTAAAATATCCATTGATGTATCGTCTACGGAAGCTTGTCTTTAAAGCCTCCCGCTAAGCACATCGATCAGGAATTCCACTAAGCACGTTGTCAGGGTCTCCAGCCCCGCGCATCGTAACAATGAGCATGAAAGCTCCCCTTTCTCCCGGGAGGGTTTAAGGAGGTGATGGAGGCATTTTGCACGTCCCCAGGAAGTTTCGTGCTGTGTGGGTACAGAAAAATTATATAAACTGGGGAAATATTAGATCTTCTTTGTTTTATTCCATTTACTTTACTTACATATGAAGGTTGTTATTCAAAAATTTAATAGTTTCGTAACTTTTATTGTACCTTTTATTTATTTCAAGGTTCACTTTTATTATTATTCAAAATTTGTTTACTATCTCAGAAATTGCGCGATTTTAGTTAATATTAACATTAGGTTGCGCAGCCGTTTCTCCCCACTTTGGATCGCCAATAGGAAGACGGTTTAGTGAAGCGAGAACATTTGGTTTGGGTGCGCAGCGGAGTTTTGTTAGCTTTGTTACAAATACTGATTGCCAAAATGTTCTTTTTGATCAACCTTTTCGAATCATGGTTATTGTTAGACGAGAGCTAACATTAATCAATCAGTAAAGCAAACCAGTTTGGGTTTATGCTAAATGGCTTCTATAAACCGTCACATCTTTTACCAATATAAATACGGTTAGAATTGTGATAAAGTTGGTAACAGTAATGTGTAGTAGTATTATTAGAAATGACGAACTATTATTATCATCGCCCCCTTCTGCTGACCCCGTCTAATTCTATTTCGTAACTATGTTTAATCGAGGATTAAGATTAAATCGGTTGTATTTATATATGCTTATATTAGGTAGATTCCTAATAGGAACTCTACCTATTGCAATGGTTCTCATGACACGACTTTCGGAAAATTTCTGCAGATCTTCACCGATCATGACCCCTAGAACCCAAAACCACCGTTCGTTAAAAAGTTTATATATATATGTATAACGCTTTTTCCCATGTTATCTTGTGAACACGATAACTGGAGTAATTTTTATGTAACTTTAACAAGCTTGGGATATGTTGTAAGGATAGTGAAAATGTCGGTCGAGTTCGTAGATGGGCTATTCAGCTCAAAGGGGGTAGAAATGGTGGGGGATGGAAATTTTCATTTTCCCATAATTCATTTACAAATGAAAATAGAAAGAAAATTCAAATTAGGCGATTTATTGCCTTATCGGAACGAACAATTTGTGAATTTAAACTTTTTCGATAGCTACAATTGCTTAGAAGTTATGAGCAGAAAAGTGATTTTCCCACCCTTCCCCTCCTCTCCCCCTAACTTAAAGTACGTTTTAACCTAAGCATGTTACCCCTTGTTGGAAAGCTCTCGTCATTTGCAGTTTCTTTCACTCTCTTTCATTCTTGTAGTTCCAATACTGATGAGAATAGAGGGCAAAATGTTCTTTTCCTTATTATTAGTAGTAGAGAAATATATGCATAACGCTTTGGCCGGTGTTATTTTGTAAATACGATAACTAGAGTAATTTTGATTAGATTTTAACTGGCGACGGATATGTTGTAAGGACGGAGAAAATCTCGGCCCAGTTCACAGATGGACTAACCAGCTCAAAGGGGGTGGAAATGGTGGGGGACTGAAAATTTCATATTCCCATAATTCCCTTACGATTCAAGATAGAAAGAAAATTCAAATTAGGCGAATTATTGCCTTGTCACAACAAACAACTTTTGTAATGAAACTTTTTTGATAGCCACAATTTCTTAGAAGTTATGAGCTAAAACGCCATTTTCAATCCCCTCCTCAACTTATCATTTCCCCATAGCTCTGTTACGACTAAAGATAGAAAAAAATTTTCAATTAAGCGAATTATCACCTTATGATAACGAACAACTTTTATACTAAAAATTTTTTGTCTGCTAGAATTGCTTATAAGTTATGAGCTGAAAAGCGATATTCAATCCCCCCCCCAATTTATCATTTCCCCGTAGCTTCGTTAAGATTGAAGATAAAAAGAAAATTTCAATTAGGGGAAATTATCACCTTATCATAACAAACTACTTTTATATTGAAAGTTTTTTGACAGCAAGAATTACTTAGAAGTTATGAGTTCCCATCAACCGCATTCACTTTTTATACGGTATAATATATAATTAATTTATGACTAATTAATTTATAGTTAATATCTTTGTTAAATTCTGCTAATTATAACTGTTAATTGATATACCTGGCTTTGCTTCGGATTAAAATGTTTTCATGTTTAATATTTTTAATGTAAAAATTACTATTGTATAAATATTATAATACACAAATTCCTTTTCTGATCTAAAACGCTTTCAGTTAAAATGAGAATATCAATTGAACCAGTCGATTTTAAAAAACATCCGTTTTCTTCATACATTATTATTTGTTATATAGGTACTTCAAATTTTGTTAACAATTACAAAAGTCAATGAAAGGTTTTAATGAATATTTTGAAACAATTAAATTAACTATTTAGTTATTCATTAATTTAAAGCGTGAAAATAAATCAATAGCTGGTCCCGATATAAATTGTTATATCGTCTACTTTTAAAATTTTCATTTAGCATTCTTCCTTCCGGAAACAGTTCTTCGTATTATTTTTGATCAACAAGAATATTGTTACGAATTCAGTTTAAAATTACTTTTGAAAAAAATATTAAAATGAGAGAAACAAATTTATGGAAATGAAAGACATCGCGGAAAAACGCCTTGCTTAATTTTTAATTAAGTGAAATTTTAAGCATCTTTTAGGCTTTGAAAAGTTGAAGGTGACCTTTCTCTTTTCTTAAATAAAAAGTTTGATTGAAATCAGTCCAGTGGTTTAGGAGGAGATGTGGAACATACATACATAGCCACAGTTACTTTTATTTAAATTAATATAATTAATAGATAATTATAAGATAAAGATTACTGGCATATAGTATGAGCCATGAAAAAGGTTTTAGTGAAGTTTTGTAACAATTAATTTTTAACTTTAATTAAGTAAATAGTTAATTTTAATTAATCAAATAATTTTAATGGTTAATTTGATAATAGGTCTTTTGACAGAATACTTTAATTTGATATTTAACTAAACATGGCGGGAATATGATTTGTTTAATGAAATCAATATAAAGTAGCCAAAAACGATAGATATATAAATAAGAGTTTCCTTTATCCTTTTTACTATTGAAAAATATCTCCTTAACTTTAAAATTGTTCGGGATTTTCTGCCTGAGTATTTGGTTTTAACCGTCGATAGAGATTTAAATTTACTATTCAAATTGGCTGCATTCATATCCTATGCTTTAAAAACACGTATTAAATTTGCCACACACAATGTTTAATAATTTTATTCTCTTATATGTTAAGAATTTAGTGTCTATTATCTCTGTAACCAGGGAGTTCTCTAAATGAGCCCATTTTAGTAGTATTTAAGTGTTTCTATGTCATGTGATTTTACCATATGACAAAGTAATGTTCGCACAATTATATTGTAACCTAGATTAAATAAATTAATTTTTAAATCTAGAGTCTTTCTTCATTCGTGCCAAGAGTCAAGTTCTTGTTACTGTTTCAGATAGGCTGGCTTAATGTTATCTAGGAGATATTTGCACTGCTGAGATGTTTATTTCTTTATGACTCCTACCTGCTGAATGATTATGTGTTGAGATATAAAAAAAATTGACCAATGTACTGACTGATAAATCTATCATAACTTTTTGGGATGAAAAATGGAATGATAAAACCTTCATATAGCAAAAAATTAAATGACATGAAAACAGAATCACAGCGTAAATATTGCAATGTGTAGAAACAATAAAGTCATTGGCTATGTCTGTATTGATCAATATGTAATATTTCATGACTTTTGTAACATTAACGTAAAGGAATCTACCTTTGCCTTCTAGCTTGCCGAAGAGGGATTTTTTTTATTATCGAATAAAGATGTCTATTTTAACTATTATTAGTCGTCGTCAATTATCTTGTCATTGTCATGAATGCATCTAAATATGAATTAAGTAAACCAATTGGGTTACTCTGTTTTTATTAGATATATTACTGATCGCGTTTCTATGAACACCAATGGTAATATAAGACGTTTATATTCGTGTCTTGCGCGCGCAACAATCATTATATTGGTGTCTTGCGCTTCGGCGCATCGATTTGATTGGCTTGATTTGTTCTATTTTCTATTTAATTGGTCGGTTCAATCGAATTTGAATAATACTTCGTTTGGAATTCTACAGTTTGATTTTTGAACGTTTTGGTCGTGGATTTGTTTCGACTGACGTGCACATCGCTCCTGTTTCTGACAGTTTTGGATTTGTTTAGACTGGCATGCTCTTCGCTTCTGTTGACATTTTGACGAAGGAACGTTTTGAGTTGAGAACTTATTTTGGAATTTTAGAAAAACGTAGATTACTAACATCCAATGAAAAAGCGAAGCTACTAGGTTTCATCGATTTCGCTGATTTTTAAAATTTTTTTGCAAATTTGGCAGAAACCCACTTGAGATGCCGCAGGCATCGCGTGACGAATTTCTCCTCTTCAGATGCCGCAGGCATCGCGTGTGCAAGAAACCAATAGGAAGTTCACTGCGCACCCAAAAGAAATTTTCACCAAACTGTCTTGGTCTTGGTGACAAAAAGTTGGTGATCCAAAGTGGGGAGCAACACCTCTGAACCCTAAACTTAAGTTTTACCGCGATTTTTGCTATAGTGAAACAAAGGTGACCTTCTAATTTTGAGAAATTACACTCAAATGAGTCAGTTCATAATCTTAACATACACCTAAGAAAATCAAGAATTGTAAACTGTAGTTGCCTCAAAAGCGGAGAAATCACAAAATCTCCACGCAAATTCCGGTCGTGAGTGAGAAAAACAGCTGTGAACTGGAGCGGTGTGGTCGATAGTTAGGATTTTCAACAGTTTGAATATCTAGCAGCTCGATTTGGACTGCCGGGACATATATGTTAAAATGCGACCTCTGTAGATACGAGTGGGAGGAGGGAGAGAGGAGGCTCTCTCGCTCTAGTGAAGAAGTGGGTGCAGTAGTGGATCGGCGTGATCCGTGGCTCATAGATTTGCCATTTGCGAAGAGCGACCATGAATGTTCAACCCAAAGGGATGGGCCGAAAAGAGGGAACAGTGTGGAGTGCCACCATGCCATTTCAGTGGAGTGGAGCGATCCAGTTCGAGTTAAAACACGTCATGATAAATGACGGATGGAGTCAATTAACGTGATGTCACAGTCATATGACAAACGTAACTCACCTGTCATCTAACATCTAGCTGCATTTTGCTGTACTCGGTGCTTTGACATCATGTCCATTTTATCTCCTCTAATATTTCTATGAACTCCAAACAAGCTCGTATTTAATGTCTAACTCGCGAAAGTATCCTGAGTGTAATGTGCAAAAAACACTTCTATTTCAGCTATCAGATCCTCATTTTTTTTATTTCATGTAAGACAAGTTCACACAAAGAAAGTATTGCAATCGAAGTACAGAAGCTAATAAATATGTATTTATTTATAGATAATAAATAAGTATATAAATAAATAATATATTTACTTATAACAAAAATAAATAATACATTATTTATTCATATATATAAAATACTAGCTTTGTGGCCCGGCGTTGCACGGGCTATCTCGAATAATGCATCATTCCCTGACGGAGAGAAGTGAGGTAACGTGACACATGCCCAATATTCTCTCTTAAATAAATAAGGCGAAAAGAGCTGTTCAAACATTCCGCCCACGAAAACGTGTCAAAATGGACTATTTAAAAAAATACAAAAAGATTTGTTATTTTGTAAAAAAAAATTATTTCGCGTCCTAGCGAAATGAAAGGTATATTTCAGAGGTTCCCAACCTTTATTCCCTCGCACACCACTTGATTAATTTTTGGCATATCCTCCCCCACCGTCTATGCTAAGAAGTTTTTATCAATAATTATAAGGACTTAGAATAGCTTAAAAGTTAAATAACTCGGATTTGACTTTTGCCTGGAAAATATCTGCTCGACTTATTTTATTTTTTATTGCATTTTTACAATAGTATTAGTTTAACGCCAAAACAAATGAAATCAGTATTGTAATAATTTTGCATTAACTTATCAGGATTGCTAATAATTACACTCCGTATTGATCAACTATTCAAGTGGTATAGTTTTTAAATACCAAGGGACTTGGAGGAACAAAGTTCTATAACTTTTTTAATCCCTTATGTTTTCTTGTTTCCGCCATTAACAACTTTATTTCGCGTACCCCCAAATGGTCCTTTGCGTAACCCCAGGGGAATTCGTATCACAGGTTGGGAATCTCTGGTCTATCTAATTCTAGTCTAGCTGTATGGCCCGGCGTTGCACTGGTTATCTCTAATAATGGGATATTCCCGGGCGGAGAGAAGCGGGGTCATGTGAGGCTTCGGGGTCCATATATTTTCGTATGGCCCGCCTCTGTTTTTCTCAACAAAAATTGTCACATACTTTCCCCAACAAACGTTACGAAGTTAAACACCTTAATACAAAAAAGGAAAGAAAATGATTTTATTCCCGATATTAATGAATCCAAACACATAAGCTCTCTAAAAACGAAATACTGAGTGACAATTGGCTATTTCTTTGTTCTTCTGTATCTTCCTCTCTTCTCTTCTGGCCACGTTGTGCCATAGTTGACAATCGGCGGTTTCTTTCTTCGTCAGTTTCAGCAACTCTCCTTTCACGTTTTCTAATTGCCTGCTGTCTACGGGCAGCATCCCGTGTAAATACACTTTTTCTTTTAGGCATCGGAAAAAGCGAGAATTGAACAAAGCAAAAATAGTAACTTCCAAATATCAGCTTCCAGAAATATTTAAACTTGATCAAATCACTGAATAATGATTAAAATCACTAACATAACTAATCTACATCTTTCGGCGCATAACTTTACAGAAATAAAACACGCCTATAAATTCGTTAAAATGATTCTGCTTGACGTTATATCACTGAATAAAAAAAAAGAATTTATACACTTCCAACAATACATTTTTTATTTCTGTCAGCGTCACTTTTTTATTGTTATTGTAACAATGTTCTTTAAAGTAAACAACTTCAACAATAAAAAATATTTTGAATTGCGCTGTAACAATGAAAAGTATTGTTATAAAGTATCCAAAACAATGAAAAGTATTGTTGTAAATTAGTTTTTAATTAATATCTTTTTTACTAATTGTAATTTCGGAATTTAAATGTCCGAAATGGATTCCTTGAATTATTCCCTATCTTTTGGTACTTTCCGCGCGCTTCTCCGTTCGGCGGTTCGTGAGAAGATAGCTGGACATACATACATACATACATGCGTTTGTTTACCTTCGAATTTTAATAGGATAGACTAGCTGCATGCCCGGCGTTGCACGGGCAATCTTGAATAATGAGATATTCCCGGTCGAAGAGAAGTGAGATCGCTCGAGGCCTTGGGATCCATATTTTTTCATATGCCCGGCTCCGTTTTTCACCAACAAATATTGTCACTCACTTTCCCAAACAAATGTAAATATTCTTTCAAATCTAACTTTTTATTACTAATTTTCATATGCCCGCCTCCGGTTTATTTTTTTACACATATTGTCGCTAACGTAAACATCACGTTTCCCCCAAAACGTAAAAAATCCTTTGAATCCTATAATATTTAATTAAAATTTTTAAATCCAACCTTTTAAATACCTTATAGTTAATAACCCAGCGTTTCTCGGAATCCACATTTTTTTCATATGCCCGCCTGTTTTTCTCCCTACAAATATTATCACTAAGCTTCCCCAACGAACGTAAATCTGTTTTGAATCCTCTCTTGTAGGATTAAAACTTTGAGTTCTAGCCTTTTTACTACCTTAAGTCAGTTTGGTTTGAATGAAAACGCGAGTATTCTTAAGCTTATAAATTAAAATAGATGAGCATGATATTTGTTTTGCAAAAGAAAATATAAAACGAAATAAAAAACAGATAAATGATTTAATAGTACACCAAACTGATAAATTAAACACCAGAAACATATATTTTCGTCTTGCCCGTGTTTGAATAATAATGAAAAAAAAAACCGGATAAAAATGAATAAATATTTTCCCCCAACAAACGTAGATGTTGCGAAAGTACGTCAAAAAAGAAAGAAAAATGCAGGAAAACGATTTTTGTCCATTGTTAATTAAATCCAAACACAGAAGCTCGCTCAAAAAGAAATACCAACTTCCGTTAAATAAACAAAAAAAATGCAACACCGGATGCGAAAACCAATAATAGTGAAAAAAAGAATCCGCCGAAAAAAAGAATCTTTAATGAATTCACCATGCTGCCAATTGATGACAGTACGTCAATTAATTCATTTTGACGTTTTTAATTAATATATTTTTAACTAATTACAATTTCAAAATTTAAATAGTCGAAATGGATTAATATTCCTTGGATTATTTTCCCTCTTTTGGTACTTACGGCTAGTTTCAGGATTCAGTGGTTCGTGAGAAGATAGGACATACAAACGTACGTCTGTTGACGTTGGATTTTTAATAGGATAGATGATAAAAGTTTCTATAACGGGCTATCTCGAATAATGCGTCATTCCTTGAGGTCAGGTGACACGTCTTGTCTGACCAATCGGCTATTCCTTTGTTCTTCTGTTTTCTTCGGTTCTTCTCTCCTGGTTACGTTGTGCCATGTCTGACAATCGGCTATTTCTTTGTTCTTCTGTTTCTTCGGCTTTTCTCTCCCGGCCGCGTTGTGCCATGTCTGACAATAGGCTATTATTTTGTTCTTCGGTTTCTTCTGTCCTGGTCACTTTTTGCCATAGTTGAAAATCGGCGGTTGCTTTCTTCGTCAGTTGCAGCAACTCTTCTTTCACGTTTCATAATTGCCTGCTGTCTACAGGCAACATCCCCTGCCTCTTTTCCTTTTAGGCATCGGAAATAGAGAGAATTGAACAAAGCAAAAATAGTAACTTCCAAATATCGTGCACGGGCTATCTCGAATAATGCGTCATTCCATTGCGGAGAGAAGAAGTGAGGTCATATGACACAAACGCTTAGATAAACCAGCGTTTCTGGGGATAAATATTTTTTCATATTCCCGCGTCCAGTTCATAAACACATGAAGTAAGATACATTACATACATACGTGGCCCAGCGTTGCACGGGCTATGTCGAATAATGCGCCGTTCCCTGGCGGAGAGAAGAAGTGAAGTAATGAGACACATACCCAACATTATCTCATAAATAAATAAGGAGTAAAGAACAGTTCTAGCTGCATAAAAAGTTTGTATCTGATGTTGATTTTGTCCTTCAATAACATTTAGACGGCGTTCTCTTGCATGTTGAACCATGGCTGACAATCGGCTATTTATTTTTTCTTCTGTTTCTTCCGCTCTCCTCTTCTGGCCACGTTGTACCATTACTGACAATCGGCTATTATTTTGTTCTTCTGTTCCTTCCGCTTTTCTGTCGAGACTACGTTGTGCCATGGTTTCTTTTTTCGTGAGTTTCAGCAACTCTCCTTTCACGTTTTCTAATTGCCTGCTGTCTACGGGCAGCATCCCGTGTAACTCCTCTTTTTCATTTAGGAATCGGAAAAAGCGAGAATTCAACAAAGCAAAAATATTAACATCCAAATATCAGCTAAAAATAGAAGCTTCAACAAATATTTAAACTTGATAAAATCAATGGATAATGATTAAAATCACTAACGTAACTAATCTATATCTTTCGGCACATAACTTTACAGAAACAAAACACCCCTTTTAATTTCGTTAAAATGATTTTGTTGGACGTTATATCACGGGATAAAAAAGAATTTATACACTTTCAACAATACATTTTTTTATTTCTGTCAGCGTCACTTTTTTATTGTTGTTGTAACAATGTTCTTTAAAGTAAACGAATTCAACAATAAAATAAATTTTGAATTGCTCTGTAACAATGAAAAGTATTGTTATAAAGTATCCAAAACAATGAAAAGTATTGTTATAAAGTATCCGAAACAATGAAAAGTATTGTTGTAAATTAGCTTTTAATTAATATCTTTTTCATTAATTAAAATTTCGATATTTAAATGGCCGAAATGGATTCCTTGAATTATTCCCCATCTTTTGGTACTTCCCGCGCGATTCTCCGTTCGGCGGTTCGTGAGAAGATAGAAGGACATACATACATACGTTTGTTTACCTTCGAATTTTAATAGGATAGATATATATGATATGTCACGAGCGTTGTCGGGCGTGTAGAGGCATGGGAAAAGAATTCCCATCGTAGAATTAAGGTAAAAATTGATTATTTCAGGATCAAACATTTCACTTGAAGAGAGATGATGTTATTTTAACATACTTGATGATATTTTAGATAAACCCAATCCATGACGTAATTCGAGACAAACGCAGCGCGCTGATCGCCGGTGATGTAAGCAGAATTTTTGACATCAAGAAGAAAGCACTGATACAAGATTTGAAAAAAAAATGGTATTTGGGGTCGTATACACCTCACAAGAATACAATGCCCATATAAGTGACTGAAATTTGCAGTTCCATCAAATCTAAAAGTATATTTTAAGGCGTTTATAAAGGTCATATTTAATCATTGACTTCAATTACAACGGTCAGGTTTCAAATTATATGGGATGA
>BGPR01033446.1:4090-16976 GCA_013235015.1 Araneus ventricosus | reverse complement strand
TACAATGTGTGTATTGTGATGTCGCCTTAACTTCGTAATTTTTTTTACTTTCAATAAATCTTTCTGCGCATGCCCATTCAACTGACAATCTTCATGGTTCCGAGTTATGGGGCATACTACGGCGAAAAGAAGAGTTCATGCATTTCTTATGCAAAGTTTTTTATACCTTTGGAGGCTGAGGGCCCAAAAGTCAATACAGATCAGCAACCTTCAAAAGAAATATGAAGTCAGAAATATCAAAGACGGGATTCTTTTACAAGTCGCGTGGAATGTTTTTCCTTTTATAGTTAATGATAGTCATTCGTAAATGAAAAAGCTCCCAAATTGAAAGTGACGGTTTTGGAAATGAAAGCTTTTTATGAAAGAATAATATTTTTTCGATAATAGAAACTGTAGCACCAAAATATAAATTGGATTATCTGTCAGTGTGGCAATAATTCAAATCCGAATTTGGATCAGCATATATTTTTCTGTCATAGTTGAAAAGAAAGTTGATATGTATTATACACAAGGGAAAAAATGTCATAGATTTATTATGGGGTCGCATGTCATTGGAAACTATGATAGATCTTTACGCATTTTATTTAAAAATTTTAAAAGGTTATGAGTAAGATTTAAAATTTCTTTTGAAGATATGATTTACTCTCTTTAATTTTTCATACATATTAATATTATATTTAATAATTTTCAAGAATCTCTATGCTTGAAATAAAATTCATGCAACTTTTTATGTTACTTTATTCACGTGTATGCATAAAGAAACAAGGAAGTTAAGTTTCATTTAAAGATTAACTATGTTTTAATGACAAATATGGTCGATAAACCACTGAAAATATTAAATGTAAACAAACTTGAAATAAATTAAACCGTGAATTTAGAGATTATAAATATTGAAATTAAATTTCGTAAAATACTTTAATTTTAGAATTTTACTCTTATTTTTTTATAAATGTTTTTATTTGCAATTAAAGTAAGAACTTTTCGTTTATAGCCTATTTTGAGGGGGAAATTTGAAATTGTTTAAAAAACATTATTGTTATTGGCAGTCTGGCCTTTAAGAGTGACTCTGTGATCGTTAGGCCAGCATTATATGTTTGGAGAAATAAAGGTTGGAAGATAAGAGGTTTTGTTCAAAATTTTAGAATTCGAATTCAATCTTTAGTTCCATTAGTTAATCACTTACATGCAGAAAGCTAACGCCTTCAAGGATTGAATACGACAATTTTTTCTACTGTTTAGTAAGCAGAATTGTTGAATTTATATTAACTTACAAAAGCTTGACCCTATTAAGCTGTGCTGCTGAATTGACATGCACGAACTTGGTAACTCTCTTTAGCTGCGATGTTTTCTTGATATAAACATCGCTTAGCAACGCTTTCTTTCTTAACCCCTTCACTGCGCTATTTTCTCTAATATCTAATTAGTCAGCTCCTCCTTTTTTGGAAATGAGCTGTCATACTCATTCAATTAAGAATCTGTAAAACACTTGAGATATGTATGGGCTATCCATAATTCTTGTATCAAATTAATTTTAGCTTCTAAATTTAAAAATTTGATTATTCGCAGCACGATTTACTCTTGGGAGTCGCCTTTAACCGCTTAAGGACATAACCCGAGTTAACTCGTTCTAAATACCGTAAGTAACAAAGGTTCAAGTCGGGTAAAAGATTCCATTGTAAATGTAAGGAGGGAAGCTTAGTCTTCACCCAACAAAGCCGTTAACTACTTAACCTCTTAAGGGCCTTTGTTACCTACGGTATTCAGGACGAGTTAACTAGGGTTAACTCGGTAACAAAGGTCCTTAAGAGGTTAAGAAGTTAACGGCTTTGTTGGGTGAAGACTAAGCTTCCCTTCGCAGATTTAAAATGAAATTTTTTACCTGACTTGAGCGTGCACTCAATGTATCAAACATAAATTTTTGATTTTATAACAGACATGAAGATCTAACGAATCAAACGATACAAAAATCATCCACTAAAGTTCACGTAAAGGGGGTAAAAGACAGATGCCAGAAAAGGCATACAGGTCTTCTTATATTAGACATACAGTGGAACTTCGGTAATCCGAGCTCTAGGAATACAAATTTTCGGATAATCCAAACATCTTTTTTTTCTTAATTTTCTGAAAAAAATTGTATTGAAAAATGAAAGAAAGCTAACAATTGCGTATCAGAAACAAATCTAACGTTCATTCCTAACTCAAAATAAACATTCCTATTTAACAATAAATACAGCACCTTAATTTGAAGGAGAAAAATCGGTTATTCCTCTTTAAGCTCTTATATACTCTTAATAAGCTCTTTCCGTACTCTTTCGCAGAGCACCCAAAGTCAATACTCTACTGCATTTGGTATATCAAAAGTATTTCACCGAATTTCCCGGATTATCCGAATTCAGCCCCAATTAGTTCGGATTCCCGAAGTTCCACTGCAATTAATTTCAAAATAAACATATACTATCTGACAAGATCACAAGCCAATCAGTACAGGTATTGATTTTTCCTTACAGAAATAGCCTCAGAAATAAGCAAGACATGTTGTATACCAAAATAATGATTCTCATTATTGGAAAGACTAGTGTATTTTATGGCTCTATCGTAAAATGCCTTGCAATCATCATTATTAAAATTATCTACAGACACAACCAGAAGTTTTTGTTTTATTACAGGTTATTGCATGCTATAAAAGTTTTGTACCGTACATTTTGTAAGTATCATATCAGAAAGAAGCAATTTTTCTTCAGAAACCAATAATAATTTTTTTAAAAACTGGCTGCATGCGTTAATAAGATTTGAAGAAAAATTTCGAGTTGAAATCTTCGAGATTTGAAAAATTCTTTAACTTTTTCATGCAAAGTAGTGTTTTGCATTGTTAGCTGAACAAATCTTATGAAACCATGAACATTGTCATTATATTTGCATCATGTCATCTGCTTTCATGAAGATAATGTCACATCAAGGAAATAAAGTTTTTAATATTATAAAATGTTAAATTTGATGACAAAATTCAAATTTACATGGAAAGTATGGCTCAAATTAAATTAAAAAACAAATCTTGTATTGAAAAGAGGAGAAATGTAGTGTTTCCTCTATGTGCAGTTTGGATTAAGTCATCGCTTAATCACAAAGGGCTCATTTTTATTTTTCCATGCATATTTCGAACAGCTATAAACAAACTTTAAAGCTATGTATTATTATATTTAACTTTGATACTAAAGAAAATTACTTTTCTACGAGATTTTTTCTTCTTTTCTATTTTCTGATTATCATAGTGTTTGCAATAATCAGTGAAAATTCAAATTGACAGGCCATTGAAAACTCTTCGGTATAGCATTATGCCTAGTAAAATAGTTCTGAATATGATTTAAAAATCGGTTCTGAATACACTTCAGATCCATCAGAAAGAGTGTGAATAAATTTATATTTAAACGTAGTTTTTAAACACACACTTTTCTAAACAGTAAATATTTTTTTAAATAATTTTTACTTTTAACTCTTTCTAAGGCCATGGGAAGTATACTTCCCACCAAATTCATTAAGTTTTAAACGCAGTTTTTAAAGTTGGCGTAAGTTTTCGCCAAATTTTTTTATGAAACAAAAACCTATATGTTCCAATTTCCTATCTCAAACCATGGCAAAGTGTTTCGATTTGGTGATTAATTATTAATTAGTAAAATTAAATAACAAAAAATTAATGTCATCCAGTAAGCTAAATGAATTTCTTTCTATAATTTAATCTCAATCCCAAAGATATTTTAGTATACCACTACTAGAAAAAAATGGCCCTTTAAAGGGTTAAACCTTGAGATAATTTTTTTCACTCCAGGTGGTGCCACTGGTAAGGAATCCAAATCTCATTTAGTTAGAGATTAAACTGATAATTAAGTTCGGAAAGTATTAAAATAGTCTATTGTCATCGAGGAAATACAAGTGTACAAATTTTCAGAACTGTTGCAGATCAAGAATCGAATGAAAAATAGTTACAAAATTCCATCTTTGCAGACATGAAATAAGTTAATCAAATAAAACTGTGTAATGAATAATGATTATAATTTCTCTTTCACACACGGTGGATATCGTGAAGGAAGCTATTTTCAAAAGAGCACGAATTTTAGTACAATCATTCGTCGAAATTTTGTTCATTGATAGGGGCTCTTTATTAAACGATAATTAGAATGGCTCATGAAAGAAACCACGTTGTTGCATAACTGAAAATCGGCTTGCAATCTTCAGATGCTATCTCACTAAAATGAGTTTACATTACTAACTAGCACGACGATGGCCTGGTGGTTGAGTCTTAAGAATAAATCATTCGCATCAGCGAGCGTGCCAGGACGCGATTTTTTGTGTTCTCTGAGACGGAGTTCGTTGCCGCACGCTCTCCTTTCGCTCACCGAACACACGCTGCCATTTTCTTCTACCAAGTAGTTAAGTTTCTGTACCTAGTAAAAGGAAAGAGGAGCGTGCGCAAACGTTCTCTGCTTCCGAGAAAGGCAACAAAGAGCGTCCCGGCACGCTTGCCGCAGCGAGTGTGTTAAAGGATTTCGGACAAAAATTTCAAGTCTCGTTCCTACGATATTCCGCCAAGTGGTGCACGTTAAATCTGTCGTCTATTGATAAAAAGTCGCCACGATGGATGGAATTGGAGAATAGGTTACCTGCTCAGTTGCTTCTTCGTCATCTGATTACGATTCAAAATAATAATATTCGTCCGAAATTAATATTTGTGCAGGTTGAAAACGTCATGTTAATCCAAAATAATCAACAAACTTTTTTCAGTTTTCGAAGAATTTTTACAAAGAATGAAATGTTAACAAAATTCAGTCAACATCCCAGATGTAATTTTCCAAACCCCATAAAAAAAATTTCTGAACAAATTTGCAAAAAAGTTGACATTTTTTTTAAAAAAAGAGAATTGGTTTTATGTATTGCAAAAGAAAAGAAAGCGCCATGATATTTTATATTTAAGATAGCAGTTTATTGATTGATTATATTTTATAATATGTGTTAATTTTAAAAAATCAATTTTATTTTTTTTTTCGAATTGTCGACTCAGTAGCTAACAGCCTTGTACTATTTCAATTCTTTCAATCTTTTAACTTTCTCTTCGCAGGATAGTTGTTGGTTTTATCGATATTCGATTGATGAATCCTTTCTGTTATCAGGGTTCATACTGAATATATGATAGTAAAATTCAGGAGTTTCTAAGGGTTTTATCAGGAGTACAGTACAGAAAATTCAGGAGGTAACGTGAAAAAAAATCAATGGTAGGAGAGAAGGGACTAGTGTGAACAATTTTTATAAAATTGGCAAAAAAGTATACTAAATATCAATTTTGACATATCAAGTGGTTTTTTATACAATAATATGCTCTTTCACTTTTATTTTGCTTGATATATTAAAGTACTTGGCAGTATAGTTTAATAATCTTTTATTAAAAAATAGTTGCTTCTGTCCGCACTAGTCCCACATCCTGGAGCTAATGTGGACAAGTTAAATACTGATTACACAATGTAATACAACTCATGAAAGTGTATGTAAAACCACAATTAAATCAATTTTAACCTAAACGGTATAATTCCCTAAAAATATTAATTTTATTAAAGCATATTTAATTAATGTGAAGCCCAATGTATTTCTAATTAGGAACTGCACTATATTGTAGAATCTTTTAATCCCTGAATTTAGTTCCTTATAATGGTATTTTGATTTTTAACTCTTTTATGAAGCACATACTTTGTTAAACTGTAATGTTTTGCAGCATCCTGAAAAGTTTTTTTCTTTAAAATTACATCTTTCATAATAGTTCCTTAATAGTTCCTTTAGATAAATCACGGCGATCAGTTTCATTTGTATGAACGAACCATGCTGGCTTAAATTTAAAGGTAATTTGTGGAATATTTTACATTTACTATAAAAATAAGTTTGTATAAGTGTGCCTTAGTAATTTAAATAATAAATATTTACTATGATAAAAAAATAAAATATCTTGTAAATTAAATTATCATTTCACAAAAATAAATTTAATACAAAAGCCTAAGAAGTGAAAAAAAATAGAATTCTTTATGAATGAATTTTTCACACAAACAATCTTATTTAATAAATAAATATCCTAAAATATAATATGTAAGCCCTACTTTTATCACTGAAAGCTAAATTGGCTATGTGAGCATGTCCACAGTAACCACACCACCATGTGCCCACACAAGCCCCATGGAGCCATTTGTTTATTTAAAACAAATACTGGTCAATTTAAATCATGTTGAGCAAAAGTTAATATCAAAATAGCTAGTGAATATATTCATTTATTATATACATATACTATCACCTTAAAAAAATCTTGAAATAAAGTAGCCTAATCTAGTAATTGGAGAACAAAACAAACTTAATTTTGCACAATGAAAACCTAATTTTATAAATTTCTATTAAACTATTAAGTGTGTTTTCATGCAACTGCACATAAAGTTTATATCAGTGTTGACATTCTGCAAAAACCTTCAGAGAAATTTTGCCTGAAAAATAGCAGAATTATTCAAGTTGTCCACACTAACCCCCTTCTCCCCTACTTATTAACAACCATTACTCATAAATAAACTTTATTGCTTACCTTCCAAAATGTTTGATTTCTCTTGAAATTGCATCAATATTAAACATAAAATGTGCTTACCATGACAAACATTACTATAATCAAAACAGAACAAAAAATCTCAAAATCTTATTTATTTTAAATGTTTTTCAATTCCATATATATTTCATTAAGGTCTTCGTCACATTCTTTTAGTTCACTAACTTTTTCTTTAGCATGACGCCTTAAGGCATTTGCTTTAGATATTAGGCTAAGATTGCTATTTTTTCGGCCTTTTCCGAATAATCATCAGAAGTTTTGTCAAGTTCCTCAATATCATCTTCCAAACGTTACTTCTTTCTTTTTAAATCTTCAACACTTTTCTGTTAGGAGTTTTCTTTTTTCGCCTCCAGTCTCATCCTTTTTGCATATTTTTTGCTTCTCTAGATACGATACGTATTTCTGATGAGCGCCTGCAGCTGAAATAATCAATTCCTTAGAAATGATGAGTTTTTCAAGTCCACCAACAAATCGTAAACTGTCATCAATTATTCTTTTGTCCACAATTGTTTCTTTCCCGAGATTTTCAACAAGTAAGTTTTTGTTAATTGAAAATCCTCTCTCAACACTTGCCTGCCATGCGAACGCAGAAGAACTTGAACTGCGTTCCATAATTTAAAATACTTTCAGTTTGAAAGAAAAATTGTAGTAAAATACATCAAGCCGATCTACGAGCGGTTCAAAATCGTCATTGCAGCAGTGCCTAAATTGGGTTGCAGTATCCACACAGTTAAAGTCTGCAACAAAACTTCTATATTCTTTCAGAATATTATCACAATCCTCTTCTTTGACGCGTCCTGCATTGGTCAAATAAAGCAATATACTTTGAAGATTGTTTAAATTTGCTTCTTTATTAATGAGCAATATACGAGGATCTAAAAAGGACATACTTCGTACTAAAGAAAAATTTAAGGAACATTTTTCCATTAGTTCTTTTGTTAACTTTAATAAAAAATTGCCTGCAATTTAAATGTAATTCCATTATCTTCTTTTCACTAATGAACTTCTCCTTACTTAAATATTTTAAGTTTTTCCTGGTAACAAAACCGATATTATCAACATTTACACTTAATAATTTGATTTAGGATTTCGGAAGGGTTTCATCTTTCAAAAATCTCTGCAATAAATCTTTCAATAGAATGTAAAGGTCACCATTTAAAAATGGTAGCATTGGCCTATCGGTTTGATAAAGTTTTTTTTAAAAAAAGTTCAATGTCTTTGACAACGGATAAAACAAAGTTGCATCTTGCAGAAAATAGTTCATATTTGATATGTCTCGCAATTTTCCAAATGATTTGTTGGTTGCCTGAGGAAGGTTTTTTTCCAATTTCTTTTGTATAACTTTTGATATCCGGCAAAATTTTTAAGAGACGAACTAAAACATTTTCATTTTCTACCCATATGTGTTTGCAAAATCTGTGTGGAAATTTTACATCGGGATTTAGAGAAGCAAAATCTTCCCTACGAGCAGGAGAATCTTTGAATAACCAGTAGACAGCTGATGCAGCTTTCTCTACTTCTGGAAAAGCCGAGCAACCACCTCTGAACGCACTATGCGTTACATGCAGGCCACATGTACCTACATTTAATAGACTTGTTTTGAGATCGTTTTTCAATTCCTCCATCATCATCTCAAGCACTTTTAGGTTGACATTGGGGCCATCCATTGATAATTGAAGTATATTTTTTGCACCCAAGATTAAGCTCTTCTCATTGATCTTTTCAAATAAAAGTTCAGAGGTGGCATGACCCAGAAAGTCTGAAGATTGTATAGAGTACAACAGCACTTCATTTTGCCCTATCGGCGACTTTCAGAACTAATATTTTTTATTACAGAATCTTTTTCCCCATTTCTTCATTAGTCACTCTACCAAATTTGGAGGCATTTCAGCTGATAGATCGACCTACAGAAGGCTCTGAGCACTGTCAGTTTTAAAAAAAATCACCCTCTATTTTCAGATGCTTTTAATGATCGTCAAAAGAAAGGAATTCGGATATAGTGAAGTAAAATCCCCACTTTTCAATATTAGTTTCAGCTCTTTAACAAAAAATCACTACTTATTTTCATACTTTTGAGAACTAAGTTATAAGTACGTTTAAATTCACTGCTTAATCTTTTGCAAGCGATTATTTATTTTTATTTGTTATAGTCCATTATAAATTGCAATTTAGTGTTATTAATTTGTTCAACACAAAAATGCGTTTAAGGATTATGGGAAATCTTGTGTAGGCAATATTTGAAAAAATCGGATATAGCCCAGATAGCATGTACACTTGCAGCAAGTTTGATTTTTCTTGATATTAGCTTGTCATGACAAACTTGATGTGGCAACTTTGCAGCAAACTTCCTGCAAAGTAACAAAGCATAATTGACCATTCCACTTGCAGAATAAGTTTGCTGTGAAGTTGTTATGACAATCTTCACACCACTATTGCAAAACAAGTTTGCTGCAAATATGATACAGCACACTTACAGATAATCTTTGTCTCTGTTTTAAAAACATCCTATTTTTAATAGCATCTCCTAGACCGTCCTTCTTTTTATTAATTCAATAAATCAATGATAATTTATGAAAAAACTAATTTTTTATAAAAAATTTTTGAAAAATTCTCCATCTTTTTACTAAATATAGAACTCGCACTTTAAAGAAAACTATATCGCCTTTTTCTTAATGTTGAAATTTTAACTTTCATAAACAAAATTAAACCTAAAAAACAGTTAATGTTTGTTGAAAAATAATAACTTACATTTTGACAAATTTTAAAAGTAATTACTTTCGAATCCTAATTTCATAATTTATTCTACTAACAAAACGTAGTTATTAGCGAAAATCGCTTTCTCTCTTTGACTTCAAATCATATTCTCAACTCAAAATTTAAAAAATAAAAGAAATCAAGAAAGCAGTTTAAAATAAATCGCAGATGCACGATCTATTAGAGCATTCTATCTTCTGCTGTCAGAGTCTAGCTGGCCGAGTGGTTAAGACGACGAGTATAGGAAGCGGGATGGCGGGGGTTCGAATCCGAGGTTGTCTTCGTACTCTGTTTTTGCTATAGTTTGCAATGAGTTTGACGCTTCAAGCTTGTGACAAGTTCGACGCGTGGTGACTAACTCGTTTGCGTTAACTTGTTTCAAGCTTGCACTCTTGCTGTGTCAATCTTGTTTCAAGATTGCTGCAACTTTGCTACAAACTAAAATTGCTATCTGGGAGTGAACCTCGTTTATAGCGAACTTCTGGATCGTTCCGTGGAAGGTTCGTTATAAAGGGGGTTTGACTGTATTTCAATTAGCCCATCTTCTTTGGATACAATAGGATTATATTCAAGACTGTTTAAGTTGACGTAATGATTCATTTCTTATTACACCTCATATTGAGAATTAGAGTTGTCACTAACTATAAATATCATGGATATAAACTTAATAATTAGTTACAATTCCAGCCAAATCCTCCATTAAGTAACAAAGAAAATCTCATTCTTCCAAACAGAAAATATTCCCACTTTCTTCAATTAAAAAATTACCTTAATAATTTACCTCTTACAAAGTACATTCAGACAAAATTCTCAAAGGATCCAAAAGGTAACGATTTTACCAAACTTTCTCTTCCAAGACAAACAATAAATACAATAGACAATATCTTCTGACAGTTCAATTCGTCAGTTATGACTGATCATTGCTTAAACTATTTGGCTGTCAACTCTTCAAGCTCGGATCCACCGAAAAAAAGAAAAGAAAAATAGCCAAAAAGAAAACAAAAAATTGCGTCTAGAAGAATGCTTTTCCTGGCCAAGAAAATTTTAGAATGGATAAGTATAATAGGATGGAAAAAAGATTCACTTAATGCTTTTTCATGTAACCATATAAGATTAATTGATTTCAGCAATAGACTGGTTTTGTTCGAATAAATATCGATATGGTTATATTATTATCCTGGAGGAAATGAATGAAGATGTCGAAAGATTTCTAAATGAATAAATCTTTTAAGAAATCATTATTCTTAAGATCTCTTTTATATCCAATAGCGTATAAAGCGTCTCCTATTATCATATCGTATTAAAGTTCATTGTGATGTTTTTGTGGTCATGCATACAGCGCACGGTCTATACAGGTTTGGTGAATCATAAGTTTCGCGTTGCAGTAAATTTTTGTGTTATATGAAAAGAATAATCTCTTTATTATCGAGGAGGTTTCATCTTGATCTATAATGTTTTATAGCATAACTATAATTATTTTTCAAAATAAAGGTTCAAGTAAGAGAGAAATTCCCCTAATATTATGCATTGAGGCATACATACATTATTTTTATTTTTTCCTATAACTGAAAATCTACAAAGTTCTAAGTTAAGCATCCTCTCTGATTAATAAAAAAATATTTTCTCAAAATTTGACTTATTTTTAATGCAGAAAATTGCCTAATGTTAACAACGTGAGTCTCGTGTTGTGATTCTAAGCAAATGCGAAAATTTCTTAATTTATAAGTTTCTCTGTTGTCTAAACATCGGGTTGGTATATTAGGTTGATATCCATATTCAACATACTGGAAAAAATTACTGGTCAAAACAGATTAAATCTTGGTGATCAGCGAGGACAAAAAGTGTGTAAATGATTAACGTAAAAATGGTCCTGAAAAGGGATTAGAGAAGAAGATATTCCAATAGTTTTTATATTCCAGTAGTAGCAAGCGTGCCGGGACGCTCTTTGTTGCCTTTCTCGGCGATGGAGAACGTTTACGCATACTCCCCTTTTATTTCACTAGGTGCAGAAACTTAACTATTTGGTAGAAGAAAAAGGCAGCATGTGTTCGGTGAGCGAAAGGAGCGCGTGCGGCAACGATCTCCGTCTCAGAGAACATAAAAAAAGAGCGTCCCGGCACACTCGCTGATGCGAAGGGTTTATTCTTAAGACTCAACCACCAGGATCGGTAGCAAACCAGTTAGAAGGAATGTATAAATCTCTCGTACGACAATCATGAGTTACACATCCCCAGTGTGGGGAGAGGCTGATAAAAGTCATCTAATAAAACTTGAGTCGGCCCAAAATATCATTGCCCGACAAATCACGAACTCACCTTGGTTCATTCGCAATAAGTATATCTCCAAAGAGCTTAAACTACAATCTATGAAGGAATACTTTAAAAAACTGTCAATTAACTTTTTTAACAAAATAGAAAATAGTACCAATCCAGCAGTCTAAGACATACCAAAGTATGACCCCAATCACCCAAAGAAAAAACGGCGCCCTAGAACTCTTCTACTTTCAGACTAAGGGGTCTGCAGTAGAAGAGGGGGTTCCGCAGGTTAACAACGGAACCAAACCCAGCTCCCAACCCAACCGGGGGTACCAGAATAGACCTCTACGCCAGATGCTGAATCCACCATAACATGGAGAAAAACTACATAAGGAGATGAGCCAACTAGCCCTTATCAAGGCTAATATGGTAGGCTCCCCCGGAACTAAGCCAAAGACACTGACCAGACTTGACCAGAAATCGCCTATACCAGTACCAAAATTCAGGTAGAGGGTATACCCATTCTCTAAATTAACTCACTAATTTTTAGCTCCTAACTAACTTTTATCTTAAAACTTTATTTTATTATGTATTTAACTTCCTTCCCATTTCTTGTTGAATGCATGTATGAAGGACAGGTTGAATAACCGAATCGAATGGAGATGAATAAATGAGGCATGTAATTGGACCTAACCAATAATAAATTCCCTTTCAGCAATAATCCTAATCTTTTTTCAGGTATCCTTAATTTAACCAGGCCAAACTCAACTTTCAGCCAGGGTTACAGATGCTATTTATCAGGTTTCGGAGATGGTGAACCGCGGAGTTCGTGCGCTCCGTCAAAACAATCATCGCTGGTGTGGTGTGAAGGAAAGGGGAGCATACTTCTCCGTCTCCGAGAAAGGCAACAAGAGCGCCCCGGCACCCTCGCTGATGCGAATGAGATATTCTTGAGATTCAAGAACCAGGTCATCGCCCTGCTGGTTAATAACGTAAACACATTTTAGTGAGATATCATTTGGAGATAGAAAGCCAATTTTCAATTATGCAAGAACACGGGGTTTTTTTTCATCGGCCATTCTATCGTCATTTAATCAAGTGCCCCTGTCAATGATCACCATTCTAATTGTCATTTAATCAAGTGCTGTCAATGATCACCATTCTAATTGTCATTTAATCAAGTCCCCTGTCAATTATCATCATTCTAATTGTCATTTAATCAAGTGCCCCTGTCAATGATCGCCATTCTAATTGT
>BGPR01033445.1:0-12886 GCA_013235015.1 Araneus ventricosus | reverse complement strand
ACAATTAGAATGGCGATCATTGACAGGGGCACTTGATTAAATGACAATTAGAATGATGATAATTGACAGGGGACTTGATTAAATGACAATTAGAATGGTGATCATTGACAGCACTTGATTAAATGACAATTAGAATGGTGATCATTGACAGGGGCACTTGATTAAATGACGATAGAATGGCCGATGAAAAAAAACCCCGTGTTCTTGCATAATTGAAAATTGGCTTTCTATCTCCAAATGATATCTCACTAAAATGTGTTTACGTTATTAACCAGCAGGGCGATGACCTGGTTCTTGAATCTCAAGAATATCTCATTCGCATCAGCGAGGGTGCCGGGGCGCTCTTGTTGCCTTTCTCGGAGACGGAGAAGTATGCTCCCCTTTCCTTCACACCACACCAGCGATGATTGTTTTGACGGAGCGCACGAACTCCGCGGTTCACCATCTCCGAAACCTGATAAATAGCATCTGTAACCCTGGCTGAAAGTTGAGTTTGGCCTGGTTAAATTAAGGATACCTGAAAAAAGATTAGGATTATTGCTGAAAGGGAATTTATTATTGGTTAGGTCCAATTACATGCCTCATTTATTCATCTCCATTCGATTCGGTTATTCAACCTGTCCTTCATACATGCATTCAACAAGAAATGGGAAGGAAGTTAAATACATAATAAAATAAAGTTTTAAGATAAAAGTTAGTTAGGAGCTAAAAATTAGTGAGTTAATTTAGAGAATGGGTATACCCTCTACCTGAATTTTGGTACTGGTATAGGCGATTTCTGGTCAAGTCTGGTCAGTGTCTTTGGCTTAGTTCCGGGGGAGCCTACCATATTAGCCTTGATAAGGGCTAGTTGGCTCATCTCCTTATGTAGTTTTTCTCCATGTTATGGTGGATTCAGCATCTGGCGTAGAGGTCTATTCTGGTACCCCCGGTTGGGTTGGGAGCTGGGTTTGGTTCCGTTGTTAACCTGCGGAACCCCCTCTTCTACTGCAGACCCCTTAGTCTGAAAGTAGAAGAGTTCTAGGGCGCCGTTTTTTCTTTGGGTGATTGGGGTCATACTTTGGTATGTCTTAGACTGCTGGATTGGTACTATTTTCTATTTTGTTAAAAAAGTTAATTGACAGTTTTTTAAAGTATTCCTTCATAGATTGTAGTTTAAGCTCTTTGGAGATATACTTATTGCGAATGAACCAAGGTGAGTTCGTGATTTGTCGGGCAATGATATTTTGGGCCGACTCAAGTTTTATTAGATGACTTTTATCAGCCTCTCCCCACACTGGGGATGTGTAACTCATGATTGTCGTACGAGAGATTTATACATTCCTTCTAACTGGTTTGCTACCGATCCTGGTGGTTGAGTCTTAAGAATAAACCCTTCGCATCAGCGAGTGTGCCGGGACGCTCTTTTTTTATGTTCTCTGAGACGGAGATCGTTGCCGCACGCGCTCCTTTCGCTCACCGAACACATGCTGCCTTTTTCTTCTACCAAATAGTTAAGTTTCTGCACCTAGTGAAATAAAAGGGGAGTATGCGTAAACGTTCTCCATCGCCGAGAAAGGCAACAAAGAGCGTCCCGGCACGCTTGCTACTACTGGAATATAAAAACTATTGGAATATCTTCTTCTCTAATCCCTTTTCAGGACCATTTTTACGTTAATCATTTACACACTTTTTGTCCTCGCTGATCACCAAGATTTAATCTGTTTTGACCAGTAATTTTTTCCAGTATGTTGAATATGGATATCAACCTAATATACCAACCCGATGTTTAGACAACAGAGAAACTTATAAATTAAGAAATTTTCGCATTTGCTTAGAATCACAACACGAGACTCACGTTGTTAACATTAGGCAATTTTCTGCATTAAAAATAAGTCAAATTTTGAGAAAATATTTTTTTATTAATCAGAGAGGATGCTTAACTTAGAACTTTGTAGATTTTCAGTTATAGGAAAAAATAAAAATAATGTATGTATGCCTCAATGCATAATATTAGGGGAATTTCTCTCTTACTTGAACCTTTATTTTGAAAAATAATTATAGTTATGCTATAAAACATTATAGATCAAGATGAAACCTCCTCGATAATAAAGAGATTATTCTTTTCATATAACACAAAAATTTACTGCAACGCGAAACTTATGATTCACCAAACCTGTATAGACCGTGCGCTGTATGCATGACCACAAAAACATCACAATGAACTTTAATACGATATGATAATAGGAGACGCTTTATACGCTATTGGATATAAAAGAGATCTTAAGAATAATGATTTCTTAAAAGATTTATTCATTTAGAAATCTTTCGACATCTTCATTCATTTCCTCCAGGATAATAATATAACCATATCGATATTTATTCGAACAAAACCAGTCTATTGCTGAAATCAATTAATCTTATATGGTTACATGAAAAAGCATTAAGTGAATCTTTTTTCCATCCTATTATACTTATCCATTCTAAAATTTTCTTGGCCAGGAAAAGCATTCTTCTAGACGCAATTTTTTGTTTTCTTTTTGGCTATTTTTCTTTTCTTTTTTTCGGTGGATCCGAGCTTGAAGAGTTGACAGCCAAATAGTTTAAGCAATGATCAGTCATAACTGACGAATTGAACTGTCAGAAGATATTGTCTATTGTATTTATTGTTTGTCTTGGAAGAGAAAGTTTGGTAAAATCGTTACCTTTTGGATCCTTTGAGAATTTTGTCTGAATGTACTTTGTAAGAGGTAAATTATTAAGGTAATTTTTTAATTGAAGAAAGTGGGAATATTTTCTGTTTGGAAGAATGAGATTTTCTTTGTTACTTAATGGAGGATTTGGCTGGAATTGTAACTAATTATTAAGTTTATATCCATGATATTTATAGTTAGTGACAACTCTAATTCTCAATATGAGGTGTAATAAGAAATGAATCATTACGTCAACTTAAACAGTCTTGAATATAATCCTATTGTATCCAAAGAAGATGGGCTAATTGAAATACAGTCAAACCCCCTTTATAACGAACCTTCCACGGAACGATCCAGAAGTTCGCTATAAACGAGGTTCACTCCCAGATAGCAATTTTAGTTTGTAGCAAAGTTGCAGCAATCTTGAAACAAGATTGACACAGCAAGAGTGCAAGCTTGAAACAAGTTAACGCAAACGAGTTAGTCACCACGCGTCGAACTTGTCACAAGCTTGAAGCGTCAAACTCATTGCAAACTATAGCAAAAACAGAGTACGAAGACAACCTCGGATTCGAACCCCCGCCATCCCGCTTCCTATACTCGTCGTCTTAACCACTCGGCCAGCTAGACTCTGACAGCAGAAGATAGAATGCTCTAATAGATCGTGCATCTGCGATTTATTTTAAACTGCTTTCTTGATTTCTTTTATTTTTTAAATTTTGAGTTGAGAATATGATTTGAAGTCAAAGAGAGAAAGCGATTTTCGCTAATAACTACGTTTTGTTAGTAGAATAAATTATGAAATTAGGATTCGAAAGTAATTACTTTTAAAATTTGTCAAAATGTAAGTTATTATTTTTCAACAAACATTAACTGTTTTTTAGGTTTAATTTTGTTTATGAAAGTTAAAATTTCAACATTAAGAAAAAGGCGATATAGTTTTCTTTAAAGTGCGAGTTCTATATTTAGTAAAAAGATGGAGAATTTTTCAAAAATTTTTTATAAAAAATTAGTTTTTTCATAAATTATCATTGATTTATTGAATTAATAAAAAGAAGGACGGTCTAGGAGATGCTATTAAAAATAGGATGTTTTTAAAACAGAGACAAAGATTATCTGTAAGTGTGCTGTATCATATTTGCAGCAAACTTGTTTTGCAATAGTGGTGTGAAGATTGTCATAACAACTTCACAGCAAACTTATTCTGCAAGTGGAATGGTCAATTATGCTTTGTTACTTTGCAGGAAGTTTGCTGCAAAGTTGCCACATCAAGTTTGTCATGACAAGCTAATATCAAGAAAAATCAAACTTGCTGCAAGTGTACATGCTATCTGGGCTATATCCGATTTTTTCAAATATTGCCTACACAAGATTTCCCATAATCCTTAAACGCATTTTTGTGTTGAACAAATTAATAACACTAAATTGCAATTTATAATGGACTATAACAAATAAAAATAAATAATCGCTTGCAAAAGATTAAGCAGTGAATTTAAACGTACTTATAACTTAGTTCTCAAAAGTATGAAAATAAGTAGTGATTTTTTGTTAAAGAGCTGAAACTAATATTGAAAAGTGGGGATTTTACTTCACTATATCCGAATTCCTTTCTTTTGACGATCATTAAAAGCATCTGAAAATAGAGGGTGATTTTTTTTAAAACTGACAGTGCTCAGAGCCTTCTGTAGGTCGATCTATCAGCTGAAATGCCTCCAAATTTGGTAGAGTGACTAATGAAGAAATGGGGAAAAAGATTCTGTAATAAAAAATATTAGTTCTGAAAGTCGCCGATAGGGCAAAATGAAGTGCTGTTGTACTCTATACAATCTTCAGACTTTCTGGGTCATGCCACCTCTGAACTTTTATTTGAAAAGATCAATGAGAAGAGCTTAATCTTGGGTGCAAAAAATATACTTCAATTATCAATGGATGGCCCCAATGTCAACCTAAAAGTGCTTGAGATGATGATGGAGGAATTGAAAAACGATCTCAAAACAAGTCTATTAAATGTAGGTACATGTGGCCTGCATGTAACGCATAGTGCGTTCAGAGGTGGTTGCTCGGCTTTTCCAGAAGTAGAGAAAGCTGCATCAGCTGTCTACTGGTTATTCAAAGATTCTCCTGCTCGTAGGGAAGATTTTGCTTCTCTAAATCCCGATGTAAAATTTCCACACAGATTTTGCAAACACATATGGGTAGAAAATGAAAATGTTTTAGTTCGTCTCTTAAAAATTTTGCCGGATATCAAAAGTTATACAAAAGAAATTGGAAAAAAACCTTCCTCAGGCAACCAACAAATCATTTGGAAAATTGCGAGACATATCAAATATGAACTATTTTCTGCAAGATGCAACTTTGTTTTATCCGTTGTCAAAGACATTGAACTTTTTTTAAAAAAAACTTTATCAAACCGATAGGCCAATGCTACCATTTTTAAATGGTGACCTTTACATTCTATTGAAAGATTTATTGCAGAGATTTTTGAAAGATGAAACCCTTCCGAAATCCTAAATCAAATTATTAAGTGTAAATGTTGATAATATCGGTTTTGTTACCAGGAAAAACTTAAAATATTTAAGTAAGGAGAAGTTCATTAGTGAAAAGAAGATAATGGAATTACATTTAAATTGCAGGCAATTTTTTATTAAAGTTAACAAAAGAACTAATGGAAAAATGTTCCTTAAATTTTTCTTTAGTACGAAGTATGTCCTTTTTAGATCCTCGTATATTGCTCATTAATAAAGAAGCAAATTTAAACAATCTTCAAAGTATATTGCTTTATTTGACCAATGCAGGACGCGTCAAAGAAGAGGATTGTGATAATATTCTGAAAGAATATAGAAGTTTTGTTGCAGACTTTAACTGTGTGGATACTGCAACCCAATTTAGGCACTGCTGCAATGACGATTTTGAACCGCTCGTAGATCGGCTTGATGTATTTTACTACAATTTTTCTTTCAAACTGAAAGTATTTTAAATTATGGAACGCAGTTCAAGTTCTTCTGCGTTCGCATGGCAGGCAAGTGTTGAGAGAGGATTTTCAATTAACAAAAACTTACTTGTTGAAAATCTCGGGAAAGAAACAATTGTGGACAAAAGAATAATTGATGACAGTTTACGATTTGTTGGTGGACTTGAAAAACTCATCATTTCTAAGGAATTGATTATTTCAGCTGCAGGCGCTCATCAGAAATACGTATCGTATCTAGAGAAGCAAAAAATATGCAAAAAGGATGAGACTGGAGGCGAAAAAAGAAAACTCCTAACAGAAAAGTGTTGAAGATTTAAAAAGAAAGAAGTAACGTTTGGAAGATGATATTGAGGAACTTGACAAAACTTCTGATGATTATTCGGAAAAGGCCGAAAAAATAGCAATCTTAGCCTAATATCTAAAGCAAATGCCTTAAGGCGTCATGCTAAAGAAAAAGTTAGTGAACTAAAAGAATGTGACGAAGACCTTAATGAAATATATATGGAATTGAAAAACATTTAAAATAAATAAGATTTTGAGATTTTTTGTTCTGTTTTGATTATAGTAATGTTTGTCATGGTAAGCACATTTTATGTTTAATATTGATGCAATTTCAAGAGAAATCAAACATTTTGGAAGGTAAGCAATAAAGTTTATTTATGAGTAATGGTTGTTAATAAGTAGGGGAGAAGGGGGTTAGTGTGGACAACTTGAATAATTCTGCTATTTTTCAGGCAAAATTTCTCTGAAGGTTTTTGCAGAATGTCAACACTGATATAAACTTTATGTGCAGTTGCATGAAAACACACTTAATAGTTTAATAGAAATTTATAAAATTAGGTTTTCATTGTGCAAAATTAAGTTTGTTTTGTTCTCCAATTACTAGATTAGGCTACTTTATTTCAAGATTTTTTTAAGGTGATAGTATATGTATATAATAAATGAATATATTCACTAGCTATTTTGATATTAACTTTTGCTCAACATGATTTAAATTGACCAGTATTTGTTTTAAATAAACAAATGGCTCCATGGGGCTTGTGTGGGCACATGGTGGTGTGGTTACTGTGGACATGCTCACATAGCCAATTTAGCTTTCAGTGATAAAAGTAGGGCTTACATATTATATTTTAGGATATTTATTTATTAAATAAGATTGTTTGTGTGAAAAATTCATTCATAAAGAATTCTATTTTTTTTCACTTCTTAGGCTTTTGTATTAAATTTATTTTTGTGAAATGATAATTTAATTTACAAGATATTTTATTTTTTTATCATAGTAAATATTTATTATTTAAATTACTAAGGCACACTTATACAAACTTATTTTTATAGTAAATGTAAAATATTCCACAAATTACCTTTAAATTTAAGCCAGCATGGTTCGTTCATACAAATGAAACTGATCGCCGTGATTTATCTAAAGGAACTATTAAGGAACTATTATGAAAGATGTAATTTTAAAGAAAAAAACTTTTCAGGATGCTGCAAAACATTACAGTTTAACAAAGTATGTGCTTCATAAAAGAGTTAAAAATCAAAATACCATTATAAGGAACTAAATTCAGGGATTAAAAGATTCTACAATATAGTGCAGTTCCTAATTAGAAATACATTGGGCTTCACATTAATTAAATATGCTTTAATAAAATTAATATTTTTAGGGAATTATACCGTTTAGGTTAAAATTGATTTAATTGTGGTTTTACATACACTTTCATGAGTTGTATTACATTGTGTAATCAGTATTTAACTTGTCCACATTAGCTCCAGGATGTGGGACTAGTGCGGACAGAAGCAACTATTTTTTAATAAAAGATTATTAAACTATACTGCCAAGTACTTTAATATATCAAGCAAAATAAAAGTGAAAGAGCATATTATTGTATAAAAAACCACTTGATATGTCAAAATTGATATTTAGTATACTTTTTTGCCAATTTTATAAAAATTGTTCACACTAGTCCCTTCTCTCCTACCATTGATTTTTTTTCACGTTACCTCCTGAATTTTCTGTACTGTACTCCTGATAAAACCCTTAGAAACTCCTGAATTTTACTATCATATATTCAGTATGAACCCTGATAACAGAAAGGATTCATCAATCGAATATCGATAAAACCAACAACTATCCTGCGAAGAGAAAGTTAAAAGATTGAAAGAATTGAAATAGTACAAGGCTGTTAGCTACTGAGTCGACAATTCGAAAAAAAAAATAAAATTGATTTTTTAAAATTAACACATATTATAAAATATAATCAATCAATAAACTGCTATCTTAAATATAAAATATCATGGCGCTTTCTTTTCTTTTGCAATACATAAAACCAATTCTCTTTTTTTAAAAAAAATGTCAACTTTTTTGCAAATTTGTTCAGAAATTTTTTTTATGGGGTTTGGAAAATTACATCTGGGATGTTGACTGAATTTTGTTAACATTTCATTCTTTGTAAAAATTCTTCGAAAACTGAAAAAAGTTTGTTGATTATTTTGGATTAACATGACGTTTTCAACCTGCACAAATATTAATTTCGGACGAATATTATTATTTTGAATCGTAATCAGATGACGAAGAAGCAACTGAGCAGGTAACCTATTCTCCAATTCCATCCATCGTGGCGACTTTTTATCAATAGACGACAGATTTAACGTGCACCACTTGGCGGAATATCGTAGGAACGAGACTTGAAATTTTTGTCCGAAATCCTTTAACACACTCGCTGCGGCAAGCGTGCCGGGACGCTCTTTGTTGCCTTTCTCGGAAGCAGAGAACGTTTGCGCACGCTCCTCTTTCCTTTTACTAGGTACAGAAACTTAACTACTTGGTAGAAGAAAATGGCAGCGTGTGTTCGGTGAGCGAAAGGAGAGCGTGCGGCAACGAACTCCGTCTCAGAGAACACAAAAAATCGCGTCCTGGCACGCTCGCTGATGCGAATGATTTATTCTTAAGACTCAACCACCAGGCCATCGTCGTGCTAGTTAGTAATGTAAACTCATTTTAGTGAGATAGCATCTGAAGATTGCAAGCCGATTTTCAGTTATGCAACAACGTGGTTTCTTTCATGAGCCATTCTAATTATCGTTTAATAAAGAGCCCCTATCAATGAACAAAATTTCGACGAATGATTGTACTAAAATTCGTGCTCTTTTGAAAATAGCTTCCTTCACGATATCCACCGTGTGTGAAAGAGAAATTATAATCATTATTCATTACACAGTTTTATTTGATTAACTTATTTCATGTCTGCAAAGATGGAATTTTGTAACTATTTTTCATTCGATTCTTGATCTGCAACAGTTCTGAAAATTTGTACACTTGTATTTCCTCGATGACAATAGACTATTTTAATACTTTCCGAACTTAATTATCAGTTTAATCTCTAACTAAATGAGATTTGGATTCCTTACCAGTGGCACCACCTGGAGTGAAAAAAATTATCTCAAGGTTTAACCCTTTAAAGGGCCATTTTTTTCTAGTAGTGGTATACTAAAATATCTTTGGGATTGAGATTAAATTATAGAAAGAAATTCATTTAGCTTACTGGATGACATTAATTTTTTGTTATTTAATTTTACTAATTAATAATTAATCACCAAATCGAAACACTTTGCCATGGTTTGAGATAGGAAATTGGAACATATAGGTTTTTGTTTCATAAAAAAATTTGGCGAAAACTTACGCCAACTTTAAAAACTGCGTTTAAAACTTAATGAATTTGGTGGGAAGTATACTTCCCATGGCCTTAGAAAGAGTTAAAAGTAAAAATTATTTAAAAAAATATTTACTGTTTAGAAAAGTGTGTGTTTAAAAACTACGTTTAAATATAAATTTATTCACACTCTTTCTGATGGATCTGAAGTGTATTCAGAACCGATTTTTAAATCATATTCAGAACTATTTTACTAGGCATAATGCTATACCGAAGAGTTTTCAATGGCCTGTCAATTTGAATTTTCACTGATTATTGCAAACACTATGATAATCAGAAAATAGAAAAGAAGAAAAAATCTCGTAGAAAAGTAATTTTCTTTAGTATCAAAGTTAAATATAATAATACATAGCTTTAAAGTTTGTTTATAGCTGTTCGAAATATGCATGGAAAAATAAAAATGAGCCCTTTGTGATTAAGCGATGACTTAATCCAAACTGCACATAGAGGAAACACTACATTTCTCCTCTTTTCAATACAAGATTTGTTTTTTAATTTAATTTGAGCCATACTTTCCATGTAAATTTGAATTTTGTCATCAAATTTAACATTTTATAATATTAAAAACTTTATTTCCTTGATGTGACATTATCTTCATGAAAGCAGATGACATGATGCAAATATAATGACAATGTTCATGGTTTCATAAGATTTGTTCAGCTAACAATGCAAAACACTACTTTGCATGAAAAAGTTAAAGAATTTTTCAAATCTCGAAGATTTCAACTCGAAATTTTTCTTCAAATCTTATTAACGCATGCAGCCAGTTTTTAAAAAAATTATTATTGGTTTCTGAAGAAAAATTGCTTCTTTCTGATATGATACTTACAAAATGTACGGTACAAAACTTTTATAGCATGCAATAACCTGTAATAAAACAAAAACTTCTGGTTGTGTCTGTAGATAATTTTAATAATGATGATTGCAAGGCATTTTACGATAGAGCCATAAAATACACTAGTCTTTCCAATAATGAGAATCATTATTTTGGTATACAACATGTCTTGCTTATTTCTGAGGCTATTTCTGTAAGGAAAAATCAATACCTGTACTGATTGGCTTGTGATCTTGTCAGATAGTATATGTTTATTTTGAAATTAATTGCAGTGGAACTTCGGGAATCCGAACTAATTGGGGCTGAATTCGGATAATCCGGGAAATTCGGTGAAATACTTTTGATATACCAAATGCAGTAGAGTATTGACTTTGGGTGCTCTGCGAAAGAGTACGGAAAGAGCTTATTAAGAGTATATAAGAGCTTAAAGAGGAATAACCGATTTTTCTCCTTCAAATTAAGGTGCTGTATTTATTGTTAAATAGGAATGTTTATTTTGAGTTAGGAATGAACGTTAGATTTGTTTCTGATACGCAATTGTTAGCTTTCTTTCATTTTTCAATACAATTTTTTTCAGAAAATTAAGAAAAAAAAGATGTTTGGATTATCCGAAAATTTGTATTCCTAGAGCTCGGATTACCGAAGTTCCACTGTATGTCTAATATAAGAAGACCTGTATGCCTTTTCTGGCATCTGTCTTTTACCCCCTTTACGTGAACTTTAGTGGATGATTTTTGTATCGTTTGATTCGTTAGATCTTCATGTCTGTTATAAAATCAAAAATTTATGTTTGATACATTGAGTGCACGCTCAAGTCAGGTAAAAAATTTCATTTTAAATCTGCGAAGGGAAGCTTAGTCTTCACCCAACAAAGCCGTTAACTTCTTAACCTCTTAAGGACCTTTGTTACCGAGTTAACCCTAGTTAACTCGTCCTGAATACCGTAGGTAACAAAGGCCCTTAAGAGGTTAAGTAGTTAACGGCTTTGTTGGGTGAAGACTAAGCTTCCCTCCTTACATTTACAATGGAATCTTTTACCCGACTTGAACCTTTGTTACTTACGGTATTTAGAACGAGTTAACTCGGGTTATGTCCTTAAGCGGTTAAAGACGACTCCCAAGAGTAAATCGTGCTGCGAATAATCAAATTTTTAAATTTAGAATCTAAAATTAATTTGATAAAAAAATTATGGATAGCCCATACATATCTCAAGTGTTTTACAGATTCTTAATTGAATGAGTATGACAGCTCATTTCCAAAAAAGGAGGAGCTGACTAATTAGATATTAGAGAAAATAGCGCAGTGAAGGGGTTAAGAAAGAAAGCGTTGCTAAGCGATGTTTATATCAAGAAAACATCGCAGCTAAAGAGAGTTACCAAGTTCGTGCATGTCAATTCAGCAGCACAGCTTAATAGGGTCAAGCTTTTGTAAGTTAATATAAATTCAACAATTCTGCTTACTAAACAGTAGAAAAAATTGTCGTATTCAATCCTTGAAGGCGTTAGCTTTCTGCATGTAAGTGATTAACTAATGGAACTAAAGATTGAATTCGAATTCTAAAATTTTGAACAAAACCTCTTATCTTCCAACCTTTATTTCTCCAAACATATAATGCTGGCCTAACGATCACAGAGTCACTCTTAAAGGCCAGACTGCCAATAACAATAATGTTTTTTAAACAATTTCAAATTTCCCCCTCAAAATAGGCTATAAACGAAAAGTTCTTACTTTAATTGCAAATAAAAACATTTATAAAAAAATAAGAGTAAAATTCTAAAATTAAAGTATTTTACGAAATTTAATTTCAATATTTATAATCTCTAAATTCACGGTTTAATTTATTTCAAGTTTGTTTACATTTAATATTTTCAGTGGTTTATCGACCATATTTGTCATTAAAACATAGTTAATCTTTAAATGAAACTTAACTTCCTTGTTTCTTTATGCATACACGTGAATAAAGTAACATAAAAAGTTGCATGAATTTTATTTCAAGCATAGAGATTCTTGAAAATTATTAAATATAATATTAATATGTATGAAAAATTAAAGAGAGTAAATCATATCTTCAAAAGAAATTTTAAATCTTACTCATAACCTTTTAAAATTTTTAAATAAAATGCGTAAAGATCTATCATAGTTTCCAATGACATGCGACCCCATAATAAATCTATGACATTTTTTCCCTTGTGTATAATACATATCAACTTTCTTTTCAACTATGACAGAAAAATATATGCTGATCCAAATTCGGATTTGAATTATTGCCACACTGACAGATAATCCAATTTATATTTTGGTGCTACAGTTTCTATTATCGAAAAAATATTATTCTTTCATAAAAAGCTTTCATTTCCAAAACCGTCACTTTCAATTTGGGAGCTTTTTCATTTACGAATGACTATCATTAACTATAAAAGGAAAAACATTCCACGCGACTTGTAAAAGAATCCCGTCTTTGATATTTCTGACTTCATATTTCTTTTGAAGGTTGCTGATCTGTATTGACTTTTGGGCCCTCAGCCTCCAAAGGTATAAAAAACTTTGCATAAGAAATGCATGAACTCTTCTTTTCGCCGTAGTATGCCCCATAACTCGGAACCATGAAGATTGTCAGTTGAATGGGCATGCGCAGAAAGATTTATTGAAAGTAAAAAAAATTACGAAGTTAAGGCGACATCACAATACACACATTGTA
>BGPR01033444.1:0-16977 GCA_013235015.1 Araneus ventricosus | reverse complement strand
AAATGCTTCGTTCGGTTGCATTGTTGCTTGTGCAGTTTTTTCTCTCTAATTGTAATTAACATTTTTAAAATTCATTTTAATCTCAAATTGCAGCAATGCTTTTATTGTTAATAGAGTAAAATTCAAACTAATTTATTATTTCATCAAATCCTTTATGTGTTTTTTTTGCTATCCACTGTTAAGCTAAGAAAATATTGCTTTTTTTTTGGTCAAGGTAGACTTCTACTTCCACTGTTATTTGGTACTGCACTTCCCATTTTTATTTCGTAGCTTTTAATATGCACTCAAATATCAATGACTATTAGTTTAGTTAACTACACGCGATGTTTCAATTAAATTTCACAAATTTTGAATGATCTAATAGTGTATCAGTAATTCATTTTTATATTTTGAAAGTTTGTCTGGCATGGTAATGTTGTTTATAAAAGAGTAGAAAAATGCTTTTTTCTTTCAGGTTGACTTTATTTATAGTATTGATACAGAATATTTATATTTTAGTTTATAGAGTAGCAAAACACGTATCCTTAGAGTGGGTGTACATGTAATACCCATAGAGAATTTAAAACACCGGTTAGGTTTGAAAAATGGAAAATTGAATAAAATCATGCCATCCAAAGAAACATGGTTTCTTTAGAATCTTCAGTTGGGAAAAAAAGGACCATTCATTTAAACCATACTGTTATGATGATAAAAGGATATATTTGAAAGTTTTAATCTCAACAAGAAGCGTTCAAAGAAGATTTCGGATTTGTTGGGAAAAAGTTGGACAATATGTTTAGGGGAAAAAAAAAAGTCCCAGGAGGCGGTATAGAAAAATATGGATCCAGAACGCGCCGGTTTTCTTAAGCTAGTCTATATAAAACAACAGTATAACACAGAGTAGCGAGCATGACATAAGCTTAAACCCAGGATTGATTATGTAATTGATTTTTTTATCTTGTACTTTTGATTATTTCTAGTGATAATTTCAGAAACTTTTATCTGAATCTTAAGCAAATTTAAATATAGCTCGCGTATGATGCTTTCCACAAAATGTCATAGATCTCTGTTTCTTTAAAAAAAAATAAACTTAAATATATAGAGAGATATATATGAAGAGAAATGTTTACTGCATATACATAGCATATGAATACAGTCACATTCAAGATTATTAATAGAGATGTATATGAATTCAAAGGAATTTCAATATTTATTAATTATAACCAATGTATATGTAAATGACAGAACATTATGTTCAAAAGGAAAACCATAAACAATTGAGTAATTTTTTTTGCAAAAAACTTCAATTATAAATAAGAAAAATTTAAAAATTATAATTGATAATTTTAATATCAGGCCATTCTCCACTGTAAACCCTCTGAGCCCATTTTTTTTTTTACTTGTATATGTTTTTATTTATGCAATATTAAAGTATAAAGTTAAACCTAGGAAATGAGATAAAATATTTGTTTTAACTAAGAATTTTTAATATGGAATCAATTCTTGAAAGTCAGCATTATAATTTTTAAGTTTCTCATTACAATCAACATATTTTTCCTTAATTGAAAATATTGTTGCATTCAATTTCTTTTTTGAAAAAATATATCTACATAAAGTTCTTATTAAGTAATGAGGGAAAAAAATAAAATATCACAATAAAAGTTTTCCAAAAAGGATGATTTATTTGAACAAAATGAGATCCTTGCATAACACAAAAACATGTTCTATTTTTATTTTTCACATTTATTTCAATGGCAAAACAGAAACTGTTACAAATTTATCTTTGTTTTCTTAGTAACAATTTATATCTATAAATAAATTTTCTGCAAGTTTAATATTAATGAAATATTAGCACTTGTTCATGTGTCCTGTGCATATTAGGGTGGTCCAGATTTGAAGGTGAAAATTTTTTAGGTCCTACCCTCTTATTTTGATTCCAATTGTTAAAAATAAATCAGACAAAATTTCAAAACATTTCAATAATATTATAGAGGTATGCTCAATGCAGACTGAGTTTGTATCATTGTCCAATGTGAGTGTGTTGTCAAAAACCAAACTAAAACAATCAAATAAAATTGCTATTATAATCAACAAAATGCATAATTTGCATTATAAAAACTATGCTTTTATATAAACTGTTTTAACTGTAAACTGTAAAATATATTGTAAATATAAATTAATAAAATATTTTCTGTAAACTGTAAATCCATCAAATATATTCTTAACTTGTAACCTTCAAATATATTCCCTAACCATAACCAAGGCAACACTTCTTAACTGTTTGTTTGTTTTGATTTTACCACAGTTGGTATGGCAGTTTGCCATGAGTATAGAAATACTTTAAAATTAAAAAGTCATTATAATCTTAGCTTTAGAATAAATCTTGTGACTATAGCAACTAAATCTACAAGATCAAAAACCGACATATATTTCTTCTTGGTTCCACCATAACTGAGCTAACTGGTAGCAAACTAGCCTTCAATTCGTATGGCATTGGGTCTGTTTCTTTTCATCACCATATTGAACTGAATAAAACTATAAGAGTCTTCAACAACTACAATAGAAGAGGTAACAAACTTTGGCAAAAAAGCCAGAATACTGTATGCAAGGAGCACCAGAAATTGTCAGCCAAAGCTAGAAAAACTATTTGAACACTGGAGGTTGATGAGAGAAAAACAAAATAGAACACGCTGACGAATCTAAAGAGTAAAGAAGGTGAGTTTATTTCCAAGTTAAAATATTTTTGACATAAATGCTAAATGCATTGAATATGATAAAATTCAAGATAAAGACTCATTGTTAGCTCAGCCGTGACAAGGGAGGCGCAGGATCACTATGCTGGATAATGAACAAGCATCTTGGAGAAAATGCAAAAAAATGGCAGATTTCAGAATCTTATTCCTCAAAGGTCTCAAATCAAGATAAAAAAAAAAAAAAAAATGTGAAGAAGGCTGGAAGCAATCTGTCAGTTGGTTTCTTTCAGATCCAGATGAGTTTGAACAGGAAGAACAAGCATCATTTACAGTAAAAGAGGTTGATATGCAAAAAGGAAACAAAAGTAATGAAAGTTATGACACCATATTTGGCAGCATTTGTACATAGGTCAAAAAGTTTCAGATCGCATAAGGCTTGTGTTGTTGCTGAAATGGCAAGGAAGTTTGGTTATGAAGTGGATAAATTACTCTAAGCAAAGTTCTATCAGTCCAGAGCCAGTTACCATTACTCCAACAGAAGAAGCGGACTCAAAAGATAGGGCTGTATATTGCATATACATGTGTGATTTAAAAGCTTGGATGACAGCTTTTTCTCAAAATGCACCACTACAATGATTTTAATTTAATGAAATCTTAAATATTAAATATTAATGAAGAAAGTTAGCAAGTTGCATCAGAAAAACTAGCCAATCACCTTTGGTATTTATCAGAGAATCTTGTGGCCCTTAGCTCTTTGACAATCAATTGCCCATTGTATTAACATCAGACAAATGATAGTAAGGCTAAAAGAGTAAATGGAAAAAATAATACTTGCAAAGCCCTGGACATTGCAAGCCTGCAATTTGGACATGAAATTGAGGAGCTTTAGTAATCATCGGTCAGCTTTTGTTATTTAAAAGATGAGTTTACCCGAATCGCTTCCTTCCATAGATCCGACAAATTTGGGAGCATCAAGGGATTTCATGTACACAAGAAAAGTCTCTGAAGGAATTCCAGTTTAATGATCATTTAAGAAAGGATATAGCCCTCATAAAAGAGTTTAATGGAAAATAACACACTTTGAAGACCAACTAAATTCTTGTTGCAGGTTATCTGAACATCCGAGAGTGTATCGAAGTTAAGAAAGCAGAGTTTAAGTATGCCAGCATGCTTGTAACACAGCCATCTATTACTGTTTAAAATGTCACTTGTATTATTTTTAACTCACAAAATGCTAGAAATTTTAACAGAAAATAAAATTGAATGTTATTAATACCTCAAGTTTTGATTCTTTCTACATCAATAGCATAAAATAAGAAAACACAGAACTTGTGAGGGTGTGGAGCTACCTGTAAATATTAAAGTATGAGCAGAGGAAACTTCAAAAATAATTATTTTTACATTAGATGGAATTAAAATAGGGTGTAGTAACCAATAAAAATCTTGTATTTTTTAAAAAAGACTTTTGACCAATCCTATGCATAACACGATTTTTTCTAAAAATCTGGAGAGTCAACATCAGCAAGCATTTATAACTGTAGGTGTTGAATTATTTAAAGACTTCCTTATGTTGTAGAACACTTATATTCTCATTCAGGCCATTTCAAATTTTCCAGACTTTTTCATGCAGAAACTTCAATATCATTACCTAAAATTTATGTAACTCTCCAAGCAACTACGTAATTTTCTATGTACCACAACCCAATTTTTTTTGTAGAATTTTTATGGTGGTAACTGGCATGGTATCAACATTTTGTTTTATTGGTGTTATAGCATTTGTAAAAAAAATTCTAAACCAGAAGAAGGATTGAACATTTAATTCCTGTACATTTTTGAAATGCCCGCTATGCTTTTAACCCCTCACACTGTTATCTCTATTTATATCTTTATCTAAAAATAACATAACTGTTGTAGAATGGCATAGTTCTTTTAACAACAACTTTGACCAAAATCTTCTGCTGACTGTACAATGGGGCGGATGATTTTTTTGGCATGACAAGCATTTAAGTAACCATGTCATCCATCACACCTTTTCGGAGCCATTGCAAATACTTCAATGGAAAGCTTTTTGAATTTAATGCCTAAGGTTTTGTAGCAGAAGGTCATCATCTATTTTAACTTGCACGGGAGTCATCTGTCATATTATCTCTTCAAAAAAATGTTTTCCCTTGCATGTCTGAATTTCTTCATAAATTTTTTTCAATGAAAGCTCTTGCGTATTTTTTTCCTTTCTGAGAGTGTTCAAAACATATTATGAGTATTGCATTTTCCATGTACAACATCATCGACAGCTTAAATAGGGTTATTTTTTTGTGTCAAAAGTGTACTCTGGACTTCCCATCCTGGTATTAGCAACTATAGTTCATGGCAAAATCCAACTGAAAGACTCTTGATTCAGGTAAATTATCATTTTGGAATTCTTGAAATTGTATTCTTTTGATGTTTATATAAGAACTTATTACTGAAAAGTAGCCACACATGCAATCCAAAACTACCCTAATGCATGTCTATTTCACTATAATGTTCAATTATCCTCTATCTTTATTTCTTTATGAAATTTGATATTCAGGTCACCAAATTAACCACCTTTTTACTCAAAACTATGAATTAGTGTTGTTACTTTCCTGTTAAAAATAGTCCATATTATGCATATAGTAAATATTATGAATTATGTAAAGGCCTCGTTAAAAACCAAAAAATACCTATACAATTATGTAAAATATGTAACTTTTTTTTCTTCAAAATAGTTTTTATTTCATTAGAAATATAATTACCATCATAATTTTTGAATTCCTACTGCTGAGATGGAGTAAAATTCAGACATGTCCTGTGCATAACATAAGGTATGTCCCGTACATAACACAAATTAAATAAATTTTATTGAATAATGTACATTATTCAATAAAACAATTTAGTTACTAAATTGTTACGTTAGTCACAAAGTTAAAAATTTAATTTAATTTGGCTAAATCATTATCTTTTAAAATAATTTCTGCATGGATATGTTATACTGACTAGTGTTATATAAAATATAAGGATAAAAGGTTTCATCAGAAATTATTTAAGAGTATTTTGTCATATTATAGCGTGTTAAAATCTTTCCAAAGTTACATTAGTCACAATGGAATGACCCTGTATTTGGCAAAAATGTAGCATTGCATAGAGGTACTATTTAGCTGTTAGGAAAAAATATAATGACAATATACAAGTTCTAAATTCACAGAGTTTATGACATATAGAAGTCAAGGTCGAAATTAATTTTTTTTTCTGAGTCTGTGCATAATGAGCATATTAAATCACTTTTTAAGTATTTAAACTGTAATTATTGTTTTATTTTCTACCTGAAATTTGAGAACCAGTCCTGCTTTTGAATTTAATTACAAAACAAAATGAATACACATCTTATTTTACTATTTTTACGTACTTCAAAAGTCTGCAAATGTCCCGTGCATAACAGGAGAATGGCCCATCATAGTATTATTTGATATAATTGTAATCATTCTTTTAATTTTATCAGATGTTTATTTGTACAGAGAAGATGTTTTTGTCTGTGTTTATTTGAAAGCACAAAATTCTCGGTGGCTAATTCTCTAATCACGCTGCAAGCTATAGATTTCATCTAACTTTCAGAACAAGTGCAGTGTTAACACAATTCTATCATTTTGCCGTGAAACATTTACTTCCTTTTTCTTTTGAATATAGTACCGAAGAAAAAATCATATTAATAGCCACAAATGCTAGAATTACTCTCAAATATAATTTTGTATAAATTATATTTAATCAAATCATCACATTTTATTTAAAATTAAACCAATAAATTTACCATTGATGATAATTACAAGAGAGATAGACTAATGTACGTTGCAAGCGCCCTACCAAGTCAAGAAACTGCTAAGAAAGAATTTCGTTCTGTTGTAGAAACTATACAATAAAAGCTCAATTCCTAGAACTGTTCCGCTGACGACTGACTTCCATTTCGACCCCAAAGAGGTGATTGCATTTGGTGAGAAGGGGGAGTTTCTCTTCAAGTTTATAAACAGAATAGATTCTAGTTCGCAACTAGTGTCTGCATAGGGTTACCTACTGAATTTCTAAGCACACAAGACAAAATATAGGTTTTCAATAAATTTAGCCATTTTTTAACGTTTTACTGTTCAGAAATTAGGATTAGAATTTTTCACATATATTTATTTTCTTCAAAAATAAAAAAAAAAATTAGCTCTCATAACAATGTTAGAGTCCAAGAATGTAACTGATTGGCACTTAGGGTGCCATCTATCTTCGTCGTCATGTACTTAAGTTACTTAACGGAATTTCATGAATATTTTGGGTTTTTTTGATTTTTTAAAAATATTAAGAGCATTTTGACTATTTTGGAGTTTCACACATTAATTACGGACTATTCTGACAAAATTCTAGACTTAAAAAATACTTAATAGCAGTACTGATATGATTTTGGCGAATTATAGGCTTTAGATGATCACCTTAACAGTACATATCAGAAAGCTATGGCAGTTTCATTCTGTACACTTAAAAAATCTGAATAGAAGGAAATGGCAAAACTTAAAATTCAATAAATCCAAAAAATTTAATTTAAGCATGATATATTTTAAATCAAGCTCTCATTACAATGATTATTTAATGATTAAAATGCTAAAAGAAAAACTTAAATCAAAAAGATATACAGTAAAAACTTAACTAACCGGCATGCTCAGGAAACGCCGATTTCTGGATACCTGAAAAGTCGGGATGGATGTGGCGCAAATGGGGGGGGGGGTTAGATTGTAGCCTTTTTTTTAAAGATTTTTTCGGCCAAATAATTTGTTTTTGTCTTTTTGAAATGTGAATTAAATATAATTTTCAAGAATACTTCTGTTTCTTCCATAACATTGTATTTACAAAACATATTACGAAGATTTTAATTTAAAATTGATGATGAAAAAAAATTTGATCTGTAGCAGAATTTTTATCGTAAATATATAGATTGTAAAAATATAAACATATAAAAATAGCTGACGAAACTGAAAAATATTCTACTCAGCAAGCATAAGACTCTTTTAATTGATTATAAACAAATCCCAGATTGAATATCAAAACCAATTAATTATCTTTTAAAAAATCGCAAGGGTTATTGCGCAATACGATCGCCTCCAATCCTCCCACAAGTGATATTACGTAACCGGAATCAACATCTGCCGGTATCGGAGAGTAAATAAATAAAGGAAAAGAAAGAAACTTACCAATCTGGAGTAACACCCCTATGAGTTTTTTTTACCGATTCTGTCCCTTTACTTATTTTTACCGATTTCGTGTTTAGGTCTCGTTTTTCGGCAAAAGGTGAGGACCTTTTATTATTATTTTTATTTGGTTCTCACTTTAGCTTTTCATCCCCCCCCATAAAACAAATATGTATATGTCACAGTACTGTATATTGCTTTTTTTTTCCTTCTATCCCCCTCCGTGCGAAGCGGACGTTGCATTCCAGAAATAAATTGTCCGCTTGAATGGAACAGCGCGGGTGGGTGCGCGGATGTAAAATTTTTAGAAAAACTTTATTTTCTAATTTTTCCGGTTAGTTGAGCTTTCCGGATACTTGAATGCCGGATAGTCGAGAATTTACTGTACCTTCTAAGTCTTTTGCCTTTACAGGATATGGTAATTTAAATGTTTACTCATATTATCCATTTTTTTTTAAATCATAGAGTGAAAATTTTTTTCAAGTATTAGAACCTTGGAATAAAAAAATTCAAAAACTTACCAGATGAATTATAACAAATGAATCCTCATCTTTTAAAAATAATTTATCTGAAATAGAAAAATTAAAATAATTTTAATTAATGATTTCTAACTTGCAGTAATGGAAAGCCCTTTTTTTAGGTAATTGACTACTGAATATGTGTTCCAATAGAATTGGTACACATATCCAATAACTGATTACCTAGAAAAAGACAAAAAATTTATAAATTTGCCATTTAAATTTTAAATATGAAATAACAGAATGCTTTTATATATGAATTAACAGAATGGAGAATAACACTGCAATGTAATAGATATTTACATCCAGTGGCGAATCCAGGATTCGTGTCTGGGGGGGGGGGGGGGGGGGGCATAAAAATTTTGTATCATAGTGACGAATGTCAATCCTCATGGCTTATGTAAACCAAAACACATTAACTTTACAGGCTTTCCTCACCTGGCAATAAGAATCATAAATAAAACTACAATACTTTCGATAATTTAATTAAAAAGTACAATGAAATAACTAGACAAAAATATTTTTTACCATGTCAACACTACAAGTACAAGTGAAATGACTAGAAAAGTAGGAAAATTTTTGAGCCTGTTATGCCAGAAAGCAATGTTGTCACGATTTTGTTATTTTTTTACAAATGAAAATTACGAACAAGCAGTTGTAGTGATTTTAAATAAAATCAAGAATTTTAGTTTAGCTCTGGGGGGGGCTGTAGCACGATAGCCCCCCTGGATTCGCCACTGTTTACATCACTTAAGTTATTGCCTTTGTAAAATTTATTCTGAAGAATTTAATAAGAATTAATAAAATTATTTACTAAGTACATTTTTGACTTGAAATAAGCAAGAATTTTGACACAGAAATTTTAATCAAGCAATAATTTTTTATTAATTGATTTAAACTAAAAATTTTATTTTAAAATTACTATTTATAATTATTTTTCCAGTATTTCTTACATTGATTCACACAGATTTATTTAACTGCAGCTGAAAAATAATAATTAAAATCTTGCAGTGGAATGCTCATATTCATCAAAATTCAAAGCATCCTGTTTTAATGCTGGTGAATTCCATGAAAAAGGGGACATGGCACTTAAATTTAAAAAATTAATATTTGACCACTTGCAATACATAATTTTTTCAGAGATAAGTGAAATTTTTGGAAAAAAAAAAAAATTGAGTTTGACAAAATTTATCTTTCAAAAACTGTGCTCGTTACTCTTTTACTTCATTCATTTGTAGGTTTGATTATCTGAACTTTATTTCAACCCATAAATTAATTATTTTATAAAAAGTTTTATAAATAGGTCAACTATTATACTTTAAGTGTTCTATTAAGCTTTTCTTTCATTGATATTAATCAAAAAAAAAAATTACCAGAAAAATAGTATATTAATTATTCAAATTGAACATGTCCTTCAGTTACCAAAAAAAAGTGGATATCAACTGCCTCACTCAGAATTCAGTGGTCAACAATTTTAAGTTTTTCAGTTCAATGTAGGTTTATGGCCCTTAATAATTAGACACAGTCAAAATTTTTTTTAAATCTAATTTTAGGAGTTTTTTTTTATGGTAACAGAAGGACAGTCATAGTTAAGCTCATTTTTACTTAACTTTTACAGTATTATTAATATAAACATATTTTATGCTATGTTTAAAATGAGAAGTTATTTAATAAAAATTTTACAAATTATGATTGTGTGTACTCCCATTAAAAAATAAATATTTATAAGAATAATCTGGTAACATACACAACAAGTTTAACCACATTTTTACTAAATTCTTTAATTATTAGGTATCTATATCAATGCCTTGCAAATAGTTAACTAACTAAATTCTAACTGTATCTGTAATAGTTACTAACTTATCCTTGACCTTAACTGTTAATATGTAAACAAAAATAACACGTTTGCTGTTTCTGCACGTTCTACTTTCCTGATTCAACTTGATTTTTTTTTTTACTCATTCTATTTTATTCTCTTTTAAACATTAGCAGACTTTTAGATTTTGCTTAGACTTTTTGAACTAGTGCATACAACTGTGTTTCAATATAGTTAAATTTTTCAAAGTTTTGTAATATAAGTATATTTATTAATTCTCATTGGCGATTAGTGAACAGTCATCTTAAATATTACTATTGTGTTTGCTATGCCCTTAACTCCTGCTGAAAAACAGAGACTTTATAGGGAAAGAATGGAAGCTAAAGGATTGCATCAGCAAATGAAAGAAAAAGACAGGAAACGAAAAAAAGAGCAATGTATAACTTTAGCTCTAAGAGATTTAAAATTGCTGCAATTGCAAGAAAAAATGCGGGAAAAAAACTAAAAGCGCTGAGGAAGAAAATCAACCAGGACCTTCACTGCAAAAGTAAAATTCTGAAGGTTTAATTTATATTTTTCTTGAAAAAGAAGACAAATGTTGGATTGACACTGAACAAATAATCAAAAAATTGTCCGAAACCGAGATAATTACGGACAGTTCTGGCACTAGACTGAGATGCAGATTCAAGTTTAAATCCCATACCTGCCGATGAATAAGTCTTATGATTTTCAAATATATATTTGAAATAAATCAAGCTTTTTAAACTTATATTTTGTACTAGGTCATTTTTATCCTTCCGTTACTAGTTTAAAATATCTATTTTCAAAAATAAATATATTTATTTTCAAAAAAACTATCTTAATTTTCAATGAGTGCACCCATCTTAAGGTGCGCTAATTTTTTTTAAAAAAAATTCTTAAAATAGTTTAACTGAACTTTAAAAGTTAATTGTGTAAACAAAATTCCTCAGGGAAGAAAAATTTCCTTTCGTTACCAACTTTAAAATTTCAATTTAAAAAAAAGTTATTTATTGTAAACTACCAAATTTTGCAATTTTCATATAACTTAATGAAGAGTATAAAGGTGTGATTTTCAGTTGTTTGAAAAAAGTAGTTTTTATCAATTTACAAGCTGATGAAGTCCGATTTTGTTGTAAAAATCAGCCTTCCGTTACCCACGGAATCCACCTGCTTCTATTAATACAGAATTTAAAACTACATTTGAATGGAGTGGGAACAAACAGTACAAAGAGCGAGATATGAAAATCACAATACATCATATTATTATTATTCTTCCAAGTATGCTTTGAAATTAAGCATGATATTAAAGGTTCCAATTTAATTTAAGGTCTAATATGCAGTGATCTTAATATAACCTGTACTTTCATTATTAGCAGAGGTCCCACTCCTACTGAGGAAAAAAATTCAAGGACCATAAAATTACATATTTGAGACATGAAAATGCAAATTAATTATCTGCATTTTTATTTTTGAAATAAAAAATTTGATATGGGTCAGCAATTCTAATGATAAAACTTTGTACAAATCCATCAAGCTATTCAAGTTACTTCCCTGGCACTATGAAATTAAATAACATACATTTTGAAAACAGATTTCAGTGCAGAGAACGTTATTGGTATTTAAAACAAAAATTTGTCTAAATAGATCAGGTACTTTAAAAAATACATTAGATTAATTGCAGTACTATTCTTTTATTTGGCAGAGAAATACCCATTGCTTTCTTTTACCTTCGTATTGTCAAATTTGCTTGTCTTTTCAATATACAAAGAGAGAAAAGATTTGATGATTGATAAATTCCCTAACCAAATTCTTTTCTAGTGTGGTGGGAATTCTCAAGACAAACCAAGTCACAAACTGGCTTTCTTCTGTCCCATAAAATAATGAAGGGCATTTGCTCCATTTTTTCAAGGACCCAATGAAACGAAAGTACTTTTCCAGGGCCCTGAGTAAGGTAAATAAAATTCAAGGATTGGGGAAACCCTGTATCCTGAAGCAGAAAGTGTGACGAGTCGTGAGAACAAACACTTGTCTTTGCAGAACATTTCATCCTTGTAAAAAAAAAAGTATTAATGACCTTGAATCAGAGATGCCCAGATTAATGAAATGTATAGCATTTAATATTTCTATTCCATATTGAAGCAATTTGTCAATCTTGGGATCCACACACCCACAAAATTGTTAAAAAAAGACCTACCGCAATTGATGGGGATGATGGCAGTTGGAACAACTGACAAAAGAATGTTTATTTATTCCATTGGTGCACCACCTGGCCATAAATCTGTCAGAAAGTTGTTAAAACGGCCATTGGTCGCAATGTATGGGCCAAATTTTCATAAACATTTTGTGAACAGTACTTTCCTTACGTTGCAGTATCTGACTTCAATAGTCATTAACAGAATTGCAAAATTTCTGAATGTATGCCTTTGTTTTTGCCAATTAATTTTAATATAACGTTTTGTCATTAATGAGTAATAAAGATTCTACTGGTTAATAGTATTTTTATATCTATTTTGCATTTTACTGTGGTCTGCCTGCAGAACATTTCCAACTGTTTGAGGTCAAGGCTATTGAACACTGATATAATTGCCCTGGGGCTCTGTATTAGTATAAGAAGCCTATCAATTGTTAATTTCAACAGTCAAATTATTATGCCTTTCAGCATTAAAATGACTCGCCTATATTTTTACTAAGATATTCTAAAAAAATCTTTCCAGTAATTTTTTTTTTCAGAACAATAAAATTTTATTTACTATAAAAAAAACATGGTTTTTCTATTCAAAGAAACGTGATTAGTTTTAAAATAAATGATTAAAGGGTTAAGAACCATACTATTAATGAAAACTCTTGAATGTGATTGAAATTACACTAATATAATGTCTATACATTTTGAAGAAGTCCTAACTACTCTGTAAATAGAAGAAAGTGGCATTATTGTTGCTTCCCGGATAAAAATGAAACAAGTTTCTTACACATTAAACCTTTGCCTGTTTTTGAGGTTCTCATTTAAATCAGAGAAACTTCCAAAGCATAATAAGAATATGTAATAAACTCTCCCACATCTTTTTGTAACAGAGCAAAAGAAAAAGTTTATTTGATCTTAAAGCTTTTCATAGATGTTGATTCTCAACCAGAAAGAAAGGAAAGAGAAGGACTATACTGATAAACCACCTTCATGATTTTTTAGCTTTCTTCCAAAGTTAGTTATTTTGATTTTCTCTAGGAGTTATCATTCAATGATCTTTTCAAAATTATTAAAAAAATTAATTGATAAAAGAAAAATGGTATCAATTTGCAAAGCTGCATGAAATAAGTTTATGTTGAAATTAATGTAACAGTTTTCTTCAGGGTAATGTAATAATATTTTTAACTTTGTTTACTAACTCTATTGATGCAAACAATATGAATTCTAAGTACGCACATTAACAGGATGAGTAAGATTGAAACTGCAATACAGCAAAAAATCTGTACCATAATTTATAGCTAATACAGTAAAAGCTTTATCAACCGCATGTTTGGAAACGCCGATTGTGATAATTGAAAAGTCCGGATAGCTGACTGACGGAAAATGGGGAGAGATTGTATCCCTTTTTTGATTTTTCAGCCAAATAATTTGTTTTGTCATTTTGAAATGTGAATTAAATATAATTTTAAAAATACTGCATCTTTCTATAACATTGTATTTACAAAACATATTACTAATATTTTAATTTTAACATTGATGATGGAAAAAAAAAAAGGATGATTCGTAACTTAATTTTACCAGAAATATATAGACTGTAAAAATATAAACATATAAAAATAGCTGGACTGAAAATATTCTACTCATCAAGCATAATAAAAACTCTTTAAGTGATCATAAAACAAATCCCAGATTGAATATGAAAACTCAATGACAGATTCATTTAGTACATTATATTTGAAACATTTCCAAATTGTTAAAGAAGTGGTTTTCTTCATTTTTTAATTGTGTTGACTTTTGTTGGTAATACATCTCCATTAACACACTTCTCACCCCTTGTTTTGGAGGCCTCCTATCTTCGCAGATTTTTTTATCAATAAAAGGACGCGGTTTGCATCTTCTGCAAGTTTATTTCGTGTGTAGGAAAGTTTTGCATGTCTTCATTATTATGTTTCTGTTTCAATTACTGGCATAGTTGTCTGAATTACATTATCTCTTAGAATAACTAGTAAAACATTGGTTTTATTTTTATTTTGAGAAGATTTTTTTATGTCTATTCTCTGCTTTTTCTGCATTTGCAATACAGCTTTTGAGCTGCCACTTTGACTGGAGTTTTTTTTTGATGTAATTTATTTTATTTGTTTTGTTCCATTTTTTTTTATTTTCCCTTTTGTACTCTCTACAAGATGATCTTAAGTTTAACTAATTTTTTTCAACAGTTATGCAAAAAAATCTTTTTTTTTTTTTTTAAAATATTACAGAGGTTTTGTTTTCGTAAAAGGTATGTTTTAATACTTTGAATGGTACTGAATGTTGGAATGTTCATCCTTGTAGAGCTTGCTGATATAAAGTTGATTTGTCAGTAGAAGATGAATCAGCTAGAATCCTAGCCATTGGAGTTAAGCCACACGGTCGAGCATATTTTTCCAGAATTTTCTTTCAAAAACGGAAAATATGAAGGTTTCTTTTCTTTGTGTAAAAGCAGAATTTTCAGAAGAAAAATCAAATTTTTATGGGGGAAAAAAACCCCGGAATTTTGAGAGAAAAAAAGACAAAAATGCGGAATTTTTCCAAAATAACAAAAAAGCGGAAATCCGCCAAAAAGCAGAAGAATCTCATCCCTGATTAATGCAACTATCTAAAATGTATCTAATCAGTTTTTTGCAGCATAAAATGAAATGTGTGACTGTTGGAATAACCATTTTTTGGTTGGTATCAACAAGTTGGAACACACCAATTTCATCGCCAAAATGGTAACCTGAGGAATCGAGCGGATTAGTTCCATTGGCAACCCATCGGCTAGATTGCTTACGTCATGGCAAGTGTTTTGCGTGATTTGAGTTGTTTACGTACTACGCGGATTTTTAAATAACTTAAATTATTTATTAAATAATAAAATATATTTTAATTAGTATGATTTCAATTAGTAAATAAATGACATATAAAACTTGGGTTTATTTAGTGATGATATATTTTTCCGATCATATAATTGAGAGATTTTTTTCTTTGTCTTGTAATAAAAATCGTTTGCATGGAATTTTTGAAGTTGTACTTGTTTTGAACCCTACTAAGGGCAAATGTTCTGCTGCTAAATTAGAGTAATTAAAAGAAGCTGATTCCGTACATTCACTAAGCTAGCGAAGCTACTAGGATCCCACTTTGCTGAAAGCGAAGCCACTGATGTTTTTTTAAGTTAAAAAAATTTGCCTGGTGCCTACTTCAGATGCCGCAGGCATCGCGAGCGCTATTTTTCCTGCTTCATTAGAATAATTAAAAGTAACAGATTCCATAGATTCAATGAGCTAGGAAAGCTAGCAGTTCTGTTGAAATTCTACATTTAAAACGGGAGATAGTGCAACGACAAACCACAAGCAAAATGGGTTCGAGAAAAGATTAAACGATTAACTTTTAACTGTGACCGATGGCCGTTTGTTTACCATCTTGCTTTGGCGACTTGGCGCCGTTTTACGAAGAGTGTGTTCCAACTTGTAGATTTCAACCCATTTTTTAAAAAATTAAATGCACTTTAAAAGGACTCTAAAGCCAAATTCTACTAGCTTTTATAAATAAGTTTATTTCTTTGACAAACACTTGGGAATAATTCTTTTTCAATATCAGCCACTCAATGCATCTAATGTACATAAATAATATGCCTACAGTAAAGAAAAACTTGTTTCAAATCAGAAAGTCTATGACAATAATCAGGACTAGGTAAAATTCTAATATTAACATTTCTAATGCAGTATAAATTTAGACAATCATATATGATACAAAACATGATTAGTAAATCTAAGAAGTATAAAATAAAACGAAAAACACATTAATTCTTTGGATTAATATGCTTGAACTTCCATGAAGTCTACTATTGCATCATCATTATTGCTTACTTTTTGTTATAACATATCTCATACTAATTAAAAAAACTACAGTAAAATTCGTAACACTTCAGGATTCGACAGAAATTTAGAGAAAGATGTTTTAAGAAGTTGGCAACTTCTTATAGAATGATGTTAATTACATGTTGATGAAATAGTTTTGATAAGATAATTTAAGAAATTTTAAATTCGAATATTAAAAGAAGAATATTCTTTTCAAAATAATAATGATTTAAATGAATCGGAAGAGATTGTATACCATATTTTCGAATCTAAACCTTTTTAATATAGCGTTTTAAAACAAACGATTATTTTCTAAAATAAATAAAAACAAACTTCAAAATAAATTGGAAATTTAGATATAACATTGTTACAAAAGACTCCATAAATTAAAATAGAAAAGCAATACCTATTATAAGAAGTCGTTTCCCTGTAACGAAAGCAACACAAGCTTGCACAGATGGCATGCCGCAACAATTTAAATAAGAGACTCGTTATCCGGAGGACACATCTTGCCGGACTGGTCGAAAGGGGAAAGTATTAAAAGTAGATGGGGGGATATAGCTTGATCCAGGAGACAGATTTTATCGTGAGTGGTGAGAAAGACGGCTTGCTGTATGGTTACCTCTGAGCATAACATGCAACTGAACGAAGGTCGA
>BGPR01033443.1:0-16978 GCA_013235015.1 Araneus ventricosus | reverse complement strand
TATTGTATGGCATTCAAAATATCAAACATTGTGGGAGATACTGTGCAATATCTTGTGTTAATAGGTGTACTTTCCCACGAGACCTCGTTTGATGAATGGTATGTGTGTGTGTGGGGGGGGATAGTGGCAAATTATGACAATTTGAAGTCAGCTTTTTTCAGAATACTGTCTCAACCTAATGTCGTAAATTAACCGCCGGTTTACCACTGCCATGTACGGCGACTAGATTTTGAGCCTCCCTTCCTGAGTCTTGAGGCAGGAAGCGAGCGCCTCTGGCACCTGTGAGGAAAACCGCCAGTGATGGTAGTGTGGCGTTTAGAACTTCTCACAAGTTTTGATGATATTATTCAGAATAAAGGAAGAGGCCGCCAATTCTAAAGTGAAATTATCTGCCATTTTTTCTTAGTTCTCATGCCTATTAAAACATTTTTTTTTTCTCTTTCACGCTCCCGCTTTGGCGCCACGGACAGTTGCCGGTTTGCTCGGGCCGCCTCTGATACATTAATAAGTAACTTTAAGTACTTATTTGCGCTTTCTTAGCTTGAGTTGCAAAAGCAAACAAATATTCATTGTGTTTTTATAAATCAAAGAGATAATTCAGAAAATTACTGAATATTTTTAGTTAAAACTATTTTTCTACTAATATAGCATTTTCTTTAAATATGTGTAAGATATAAATTGACATAAAACACAAGTCTGTCGAATTTAGTAAGCGATGCGAATTCTAAAATTTGTTTCACTTATATATTATTCCATTCTCAATATACAACATTGGAAATGGAATAATTTTAAATATAACTTTAGTTACTTTATAACATTTAATGTTTTTAATTTGATTTCAACTTCATAATTCCTAATTTTGATAACGCAAATTCTTATATTATAAACAGAGTAAGTTTTTAGAAGAAAAAGTTTAAATTTTGAATAATTGGCTTTGTATAACATGAGTGAAAAGGATATACAAGCCTTTTCTAAACAAATTATTTCTAAATTTGAGTGGCATGATAGTTTTTAATAGAAATTATCTATATTGTCGCTTTAGTATATATAAAAATCATTAATTTAATCTACATATCTCTTTAATGAAAAAATTAACATAAATATTCACAGTGAAGCAACTTTGGAAAACTATTAAGGATTTTTCAGATGAAAATGAGACGCTGATTTTCACTCCATATTAATAAAGTGATTACAAGGAGACTGTTTCACTTTTTCAATCAAAGGGAGTTTTTAACAATTTCTATTTTATTGCAATGAACGTGTCAAATTAAATTGTGAATGAATGTTTCGGTATTTTTCCTGCTCAGTCAAATGTTTAAATTTTACTGATTTACTGTTATTACATATAAGAATTTAATGAGTGTGGATTGAAAAATATTTCAGACTGGTAATACCCAAATATAAAATTGAGTTCTTTTCGTTTGTGAATGTTCTTCGACGTTTATACTGTGGAGTTTTCGTACAAACCGTACAGTTTCATTGAATTCAGTACCATTACCATAGTCTTCTTAAGTGTTTACTGAAAGAAATCTGTCACTAGTTTGATTTAGTCTCAAATGGTAACATCTAATTTCATAAGAGAGAAATTAGAAATTTCTTTGAAACTCTATTACAGCATTCTAAAATCAAGTAGATATTATCAGTTTATCAGAAGAAAATTATAAAAAAATGTTAATACATGAAGAATTTATTTTAGTTTTAAAGATGTTTTTATTTAAAAAAATTAAGTTTCGCTAGTTTAACAAAAATAATATAACGAATATACAAAAGCTATCAGTGGCGAGACCAGGATTCGTGTCTGGGGGGGGGGGGGCTGAGGTCATAAAATTTTTGTTAGTGTCGAATTTTAAACCTCATGGCTTATGTAAACCAAAACACTTCAACTTTACAGACGTTCCTCAACTGACAATAAGAATCATAATTAAAACTACAATACTTTAGATAATTTAATAAAAAAATACAATTAAATAACTAGACAAAAAATATTCTCGACCGAGTCAACGCTACAAGTACTGGCATGACTAGAAAAGTAGGAAAATTTTTGAGCCCGTCAAGCCAGAAAGCAATGTTGTCACGATTTTATTATTTTTTTACAAATGAAAATTAAGACAAACAGTTGTAGTGATTTTAAATATAATCAAGAATTTTAGTTAGCTCTGGGGGGGGGGGGGGCTGTAGCCCGATAGCCCCCCTGGATTCGCCACTGAAAGCTATATAATCATACTGGTTTCTCGCTAAAATTTTAACGAATACTGAATAATAATAAACTTATTAATGGAATGGATATATTAATGGAATGACACAAATATTAATGAAAAATCTTTTATTTCCAATCAAATTATGCATAAAAGAACTAAGTCATAAAATTATTAAAAAGAAAATAAAATTTATATTGTAAACATTAGTAAATATAGTAATAAACAAATGTAAAAATATCATTCTTAATCAAAATTGCCTTAAATAATTAGAACAAAAAGTGCAATTAAAAACTAAATCAGTAAATTTTGCAAAAACCTTATAAATTAAACAGATTCTAAATGAAACTAGCTGTTTGGCCCGGCGTTGCACGGGCTGTCTCGAATAATGCGTCATTCCCTGGTGGAGAGAAGAAGTGTGGTCACGCGACGCCTAGGGATCCATACTTTTTCGTATGCCCGCCTAAGTTTTTTTTCAACAAATATTGTCACTTACTTTCCTCAACAAACGGAAATATTCTTTCAAATCTAGTCTTTTTATTACTTTATTTTCATATGCCCGCCTCCGGTTTATTTTTTCTACAAACATTGTCACTAATTTTCCCAAAATCGTAAATCTCCTTTGAATCTAATATTGTTTAATTAAAATTTTTTTAATAACCCAACGTTCCTCGGGATCCACATTTTTTCATATGCCTGACTCTCTTTTTTTTCCCTACAAATATTGCTACTAAGCTTCCCCAACAAACGTAAATCTGTTTTGAGTCCTCTCTTCTTGGATTAAAATTTTCAATTCTAGCCTTTTTGCTACCTAAAAACAGTAGGGTTTGAATAAAAAGGCGAGAATTCCTATGTTTATAAATTAAAACAGATTAGCATACTATTTGTTTTGCAAAAGAAAAATACAAAGAAATAAAAGACATAAAGGATAAACGATTTAATAGTACACCAAACTAATAAATTAAACACCGGAAACATATATTTTCGCCTTGCCCGTATTTGAATAATAATGAAAAAAAAACGGATAAAAATTAATAAATATTTTCCCCAATAAACTTAAATGTTGCGAAACACCGTACGACAAAAATAGAGAGAGAAAAATGCAGGAAAACGATTTTCTTCCCGATGTTTATAAATAAAAACTCCAAAATTCGGAAGCTACCTAAAAAAGAAAAAAAGAAAACCTTTTATACAAACCCAGATGCAAGAACAACCGATGTGACAGATAGTTATAGGAGCTGCCGATAGATGACGGCACTATATTTCATTCATTTACGCGTTTTTAATTAATATCTTTTTAACTAATTGTAATTTCAGAATTTCAATGCTTGAAATGGATTCCTTGGATTATTTCCTTTCTTTTGGTACTTTTTGCTTGTTTCAGGATTCAGTGGTTCGTGAGAAGATAGAAGGACATACATATATACATACATATGTCTGTTGATGTTCGAATTTTAACAGGAATGATAATGGTACCTTATGTATAAACATGAATGAAGGCTGCTCTGGTACAGGGGCGGATGTCCGGGAGCATTTAAATGAAAAGTTCAGAGGGGAGAGAAAGTTCTTGTTAAAAAAATTATTTAATGTATTTAACATTTGAATCATCCATAGTTATATTGAATTGTATAAAGGTTAGAAATATGTTTAATACACATGCGAAAATTCAGTCTTATCAGATATAAATTTGTGTAAAAGCCCTCATCCTTTTGTTTCTTTTACATAGCACCTGAAATTCAGTTCGCTGCAATGCCGATATCGTTCTGAATCGTAACGGTATTCAACAGGAAATTTTAAATAAGTTTCTCTATATATCGTCGCTTAACTAACAATGTCAGTTTTTTGAAATTTCAAAGAGTAAGAAAAAACTGAATTTTTCAGCCAATAATGAATATTTATGATTTTTTTCATATCTGGTAGGAAACATGCGGTCTCATATTCTTAATAGATATTTATTATATTTCCTAATATATCATTTTTCCTTTTTTATCATCATATCTTTAATCTTCATCGTTTTCTCAATTTTGATCGCTTTCATCTTTGTTTCCATCGGTATCTAAATCTTAATGGAAACTCCCCCCTAACCTTAGAAGTTTGGTGCAGAAGAAAGTAACTTGATATTTCGCAAACATCTGGACCTTTCACGACGCGTTCCGTTCAGTTCTTTGTCCTATCTCCCGTTGGCAGCATCCCTCAGTTTTAGGTACGCAAAATAATTTTTAATATTTGGTATTTCATTCGAATTCTTGGTCTATCATAATGCGCGGGGTGAAGGCAGTGTTTTCAGCGTTATGCTAACACTGTTCGCAGAAAGCATTATGATTTCTCTAATTTTTAGCGACTCGTATAGATTTCACTTATTTACCCCTGATGAGCATCTGTACGCTTTTACCGATTATCTACAGTCTTTGTTTATCCATTTAAATTTTACATTGTTTGATTCTCATGTCATTGATATTTTCCACAAATCTTCTTGAATTTCAGCATATTGCGCATTCGTTGCGTTTGAGTTTTAGATTAACTTTCCCCTTTTGATTATTTTCTCCCTATAAGAACTCTCGGCATTTTCTCTCCTCGTATTTTTACCTTCGCATTTTTTGAATTATTAATGTTTATGTTGATTATGTTATATATATATATTGCAGAGGTATACTTCTTAACAGTCAGTGGCTGTAATTGGCTGAATTAAAAATTATTGCTGTCCAATCCATTTGCTTGTCAGAATTAACAGTTCGAGCTTTAAACCGTTCATCACACATTTTCGCCCAAGGTTTCGTTCGTTTTTGGTCTTTCACGAAATCCCGGGCTCTTCTCGTTCTATCTAAGGAATTAGTAATTTCCATCGTCCAGAACGATAAAAGAAGCAAATTACGTTCGTTGACAAATACATATTGCAGGGTTGAATATCTAGTAATTACCACTTTAAGTATACAAAAAATGTCATAAAAATTTTAATTCTTGTTAGTAAGATGTGACTGGTTATCAGAATGAAGTCTTTTAAGAAACGCATATCTTAAATTTAAAACTGGTGTAAAGAACTTAATTGGAATGTTTTCAAACAATGCTTCCTTTTCTTAGGTTTGCATTCAAAACAAGGCTCTGTGGTGGAATATTCTGGATCCATATTGCATTGATTTTATCCAGTTTCCTAAGTATCTCTGCTTTTTCGCCAGTAGAAGTCTTAAAAGAAATATAAGGAATCCTGTAAATAAGTCGCGTTTCCGGGCCAGGTCTGCTCTTAAAAGAGTTGCATCTGTACCTGTGTCCACCTACATAAAACAAGGGATAAAATGAACCGATCCTTCTAGGCAGAGTGCGTTTTTATCTCCACTAAGTAAGGAATCTTTCATTCCTTCTTCATGCGCTTTTTTCAGAGAAGGTAATCTTCGCTCTGCAAGACGGCCGAAAGTTAGATTTCCTGGATGAACGTAATTCGCTTGCTACTCTCTATGTACGTGCGCCGATTCATAGCACTTACAACAAATCACGTTCGGATTTCGTCGAGGAGCGTTCTGTTCAAAAGCAAGACTGTGGAGTAATTTTCCCAATGCTTTCAATAGAGATTCAAATTTATCCTCTTTTCCCTTACCGACATCATCCTGTGCCTCATTCCGTCTTGCGTGCCCGGAGATCTTGGAAGAAGTATCTGCAGCCTCATACTTCATGCTATATGCAAGATCTGATTACAAATTCTCAACATCTATCGCCTGTGATAGCGTTGACGAAACACTAGGCTACTAAGCTTTCCCGATAATCCAGAGGGTACTCGGCGTATACCACGCTCATTAGTCGCTCCACATTGGTGGCCACTACTTGAAGGTTGAGATCTCAAGGTTTACAAGGTTTTGATTGTCTGTCAGGAATACATAAGTTCTGGACTTGCCTGGAAACTATTCGGTCTGTTCTCAAACTCATAATGTCTCTTCTTGAGTTACCGACCTTCCCCTTAACGTTGTCTTCCACCTCCTCAATCTTTTCTTGAACTCGATCCTCCTTTGAACTTTTCCTTCTACTTTGTCGGGTTTCCTTTGAACTTCGCTCTTTAATTCTTAATTCATTTCTTGCATAATCTGGATTAGATTCTTCATTTCTGCTTGTCCCTGATCCATTCTTTTCTTCATTTCTTCGTAAATATGTTCCATTCCCTCTTACCCGGATCGTAAATCTTCCTTTCTAGATTCCATTTTCTTTTCCAATCCGGATTTCATCTCTGCCGTCTTGGGGAACAGCTTCTCAAATTTTTCATCCAAACCTCTGGTCACAGGCATTCACAGGAAAATCCAGACCCCACTTCTGACTAGAAATCTTCTGCGGGATGTACGTGGATGCAGTACAACGAGCAGCATAATAAAAAATTAAATTACTATTTTTTGACAAATATTCCAAAAAACAAAACGTAGCACAGGTAACAAAACTAAGCAGTAATTTTATAAATTGATAACTCAAATAGGCAGCAGATCACTAATAAATATCAGTTGCAGTGCTTTCAATAGTTCTCAATGTCTTTATCAGTTCAAATTCTTACACTGCTGACATGCTACAAGAGACTCATCTTTGGTTTGTAAGCTTGCATTTCATATCTTTTCGAACAGGAAATGACGTCACAAAGTAATCTCTTGAAGATTCTGTATATTTTCACTCCTAGTAGAAATAGAACCAAAATTCATGAATTTTCGAGAGGTTTCGTTTTGTCTTCAAAGTTGAAGTTCATTGGCTTGGCTTCTAGTAAACACCCTCGTTGTTGTCATAAGTTTAACATGTAAGGGAAAAAAACTTTATATTCTCGTACCAATATTCCCGCTTAAATATATACGTCGTTTTCATTCTTTTTTTAATAAAAGTTTGTTTAAAATAATTCTATTTCTTAACCCTTACATTATTAGAACCTAATTGCAATAATTACCCTCTTAAAAATTGATATTTGACAATAGAGTGTCTAGGAAATAAGCGCGACATTTAATGTTGATAGAGAGGTAGGAAGGAAAACTATACTACGAACATCAACATCAATTCTAGAGATTAGGTCCCGTACGGGGACCATGACCTCATTTTCTGACCTGTTGACGGAAGTACATTTGTCCTTAACTCCATTTATACTAATGTGATTAAAAAGTATAGAGAATGTTTTATTTAAAATACATATGTACCTGATATATTTTGTAAACATTTATCAATTTTTTACGACTTACATAATTATCTGGCAACTCTCAGCATTTGATTTCATATTATCGTCTGAAAATAAATTTGTTTTTAATAAGGTAAGAATTTTAAATTTTCCGATTTTTCGAAACTGCAAATGTAATTTGGCAAAGAACATGAATTAATTTTTTTTCCGCAGTACAATTTCGGTAACAAAAACATTTAATATGTTGCAAGAAGCCTTAAAAGATGACTGTTTATTAGAACAAGAATACTTCAGTGATATAAAATGTTCAAAGCAGGTACATAATTCGTTGTAGATGAATTATGCTGTGGTTGACTATCCACTTCGACTAATCATCAACATGTCTATCAGATCAAAGAACTAGTTCTTAGTCATCGTCGTTTAACATTTAGAAATATTATTGAGCAAATTTATATCTCATTCAGCTCCTGTCAAGCAATTTTGCGAGATTACTTAGGTATTTCTAATATTCCATTATTAATCGGAATTTCTAACAAATAATTCAAGAAAAATCAAACAAAAAATTCTACAAGCTTTGCATTAACCTGACACTATACCTTGTGATATTTTTCTTATTTCTGCTGTTGAGATTGTCTCTTCGTGGCCATTGTTTAGAGTGTTTGTGGCCATGGTTTGAGTTGTAATATGAAAAAGTCTCTACAAATCCTGAATACATTTTGCGAAAACAACTTTGAGGCATGTTTTAAGGATTGGAAAGAACGTTGGTAGTAGTGCACTGTTGTCGGAGGAGATTACTTTGAAAGCAGTATAATAAATATTGACCAATAAATTAATGCTCTTTTTTTATGACAGCATTCCTGACTTTTTGATCACAGTCGTATATATCCTTAACAATGGGCAATTACAATTGGATGGAAAAAAATTATTCCTGTCCAATCCGCTTACCCGTCAATTTTCAAAGTTCCAGCTCAAAGCCGTTCATTACCCGTTCGTGATAGGTCGTCCTTGAACGAGCGGCCTTTCTTTTCTAGCTCGATCGTACGAATTAATACAGTAGAACCCCGGGAATCCGTAATTTTGGATATTTCGAGCATTTTTTTAATTTTCTGATAATTTGTTACTGCAAAATGAAGGAAAAATTACAATTACGAATCAGAAACATAACTAATGTCTATTCCTAGCTTAAAAGAAGCATTCGAATTGATCTTTAAGAGTGAATACAGCACCTCAATTAGTAGAAATAAACTCAGATATAATTTTTTTACCCTCATCGTGTTTGGCACTGACCGTGCGAATCGCCGCGTACTCTTTCCGTACGCTTTCATAGAACAACCAGAGTCAATACTTTACTGCATTTGGTATATCAAGAATATTTTACCGAACTTCCCGGATAATCCGAATTCCCCGGAATCTGAACAAAGGTCAACCCCAAATAGTATCGATTTCCCTTGATCTTATGTAATTTCGATCATTTCTTCTTTGACAAATACATCAGAAGGTGCTTCTGAAAACACTCTATAAAGTGTTGAATTTCTAGTAATTACCACTTTAAATACAATAAAAATTTCTGTATAATATTTCAATTTATTTACGGCACCTGAAAACACAACTGGTTTTAGAGGTAGATTTAAGAAACACTGCTCTTAAATTAAAGAATAGTGTGAGAATATAATGACAGTGTTTGTCCAGTACTTTAACTGTCGCCGCCAAATTGTCTAGCTTAGGGCGGTAACTATAGCAACTGTTTATGCTAGAGAAGATTCATTTCGAATAGGAGGAATCCAACGTTTTTATAGAACAGAGTTTTTATATTCTTTGCGTCAGTTTGCGGCGAAACACATTTGAATGAGCTTCTACCTACTAGAAATGGATTCTTTCTACGATAACCTGTTCCTATAGCAACCGCCGTAAGCTAAATAATTTGGTGGCGAGAGTTCTCGTGGTGGACAGACAGATACATTCAAAACAATTTCGTATTTCTTAAACTTTTCTGTTAATTTTTCAATTTTATTGAGCAATATAAAATAATTTCACAAGTAATCTTTTAATATAGATTAATAAGTTATCTTAAATATTTATTTCTGCTCCCTTAGCTTGAGCTTCGGAAGTGAAAAATACGCATTTGGCACAAAATGTGCGCTTCTAAGATGATAAGAGTTGAATTTCCACATTTTGATAACTATTACGCATAATTAAAGTGACCATCTATTTTTCCCCTCAAAACGGGACATCAACTAATTTTTAAATAATATTATATGTATTCAAGAAAACACAGATTTCTTCAGTTTTTATTTATTAACGAAAAGAACACGTGGAAATAAATGATTTATGTGATCTTGTATGAAGAAAAAAAAATTTCCTGTTGTATTTTTGGTGTTGATTCCAAACAAAAATAAAATACTTGAAAAGATTTCTTAAAATTCAGCATTGAAATTAATATTGCTTTAAGAATTACAACAGACAACTCAGTTTTTTTCGCTCGTCCGCAGCTTATTCATAAGAGAAAAGACCATTCAAATTATTCTTGTGAAAGTGTTTGAACAATTACATACAACGACTTACAATTGAAACATTCTCAGTGTTTCATTTTGTGACTTTTTACGGTACGAAATAGCATGCTTTTGACCGATTTCCATAATTTGTGTCAGGCGTATAGCGCATGCCCTATCATCGTTGGGCTAATAGACACTAACATCGGATTTTTATTTTTTGAGTCTTTAATGAAATTTCTATCGAGGACAGCTCATTTCCTGAAAACGGGGTATTTCGCCGAAGCTGCTCCTGGGGACAAAGAGACAGACTACATAAAAACTGGACATATGTATGTTCACATTACGCATAATACACATTTATAGAGATTTCTTCTGATTAAACTTCATATACTCAATATAACAACTGTAGTTTGCTGATTTTATATGACCGTTTATTGCAGTTTCCGATAACATTTTTTTAATAATGTTTTTATAAAAAAAGAGAAAATTGAGAAAATTATTGAAATACCTGCATCCATAGCATTCATTTAAAAAATTTATTAGATACCAATTAGCAGAAAACGGAAGTTAGTAATATATATTTAGTAAGTGATGCGAATTCCAAAATTTTTTTCACTTATAAGATACATTACAAATGGAATAGTTTTAAATATTACTTTATTTTTTTACAACATTCGTCTTTTAAAATTTTGCTTTAATTTCATAATTGCTAATTTTGATAATGCAAATTCTTACATTATAAGCACTATACATTCTTAGGAGAAAATTTTTAAATTTGGAATAATTTGCTTTTTATAACATGAGCGAAAAGGATACACATAGACTGTTTTAGAAACAAATTATTACGAAATATGAGTGACATGATATTTTTACATCGGACTCGGTGAACACGTCATCATCTTGATATTTTTCAACACAAATTAAGTTTATACTCACTTGTACGTAAATAAACACCTTAATCTACATATGAATTTAATGAAAATATTACCATAAATATTTACAGTAAATCAACATAAGAAGACCAGTAAGGGTTTTACAGATGATTTGAGAAGAATAATTACTAAGAATTTTTGAGATGAAAATGAGATACTTTGACTTGCACTCCATATAAAAATTATAAAGTGATATACAATGAGACTGTTTCACTTGGTCAAAAAAAGGGAAATTTTTCACAATTTTTATTCCTATAGAAATGCACGTGCAAAATTAACTTGCCGTGTAAATCAAATACGATTCACATGGTGATCAAATATGATCCATACCTACTAACTAATCATATGACCCTCCTCTACTGTAATAAAGAATATTGTTAATTGTTAAGCCCCATATGCGCACATCATGACGGTTCACTTTCCCACTCAAATGGAAAGTGGCCTCATCACTGAAAACAAGTCGGGTGCAAATAGCATCCACTTCCATAGCCTGCAGCATGTAGCAACAAAAATTCAATCGATGTTCGTTATCACTAGGCCTCAGTGTTTGCAATTTGTATGGCTTGTAACACAATTTTTTCCTTAACACTCGCCAAACAGTAGGCCGAGGAGCGGCCAGTTCTCGACTGGCGCAAACATTGAAAGAACACTGTTGTTATTAAAAATAATGAAATAGGCAATCCAAGTAAATGGAGTTTTCAACAACTAATATAGCAGCTTGGCTGTGGACAAGCTTTAGCCAGGTTAAATTAATTTTGCTGTACAAACCATCCTTGTTACTATTGTTGTTGAAAAAACAAACAGGGTAATTTACCCTAAAATGAAAGAATTTAGAAAGAAAAGTCTTATACTAATCCTAACAATAAAACATATCTGTATAGAAACGACTAAAATTCAGGATAAAAATATGTAAATAACATTATATTGCACTAAAGACAGTAAATATATAATTCAATAAAATACCCATACTTTTTATTAAACATAAACTAATCTGTGTCTCCTCTTAAACTTACCAGAATTCATCTCTTTCAATATAGCCCGCCACGCACATTGACATCACATGTTGCCACAATCAAAATTCTTACCATGAATCAGCATAATTGACCAAATAATATAATTAATTTTTGATATCATGAATTAGTAAGATACCTATATTAAAATTTTCAAAATCATATTAAAAAATGTAATACATTTAGTTATCTAGAAAATATTAGAAAATAGTCAAAAATGTCTATTAAAAAGGAAATTTTCACATGAAAGATCCTGGCGCCATCTATGTAATAAATCTGAAACAAATAATTCAATACCCAAATTTGAATAAAACTACACATTAAGAGTAGAATGTGTGAAAACACTATCCCACTAACAAAGAAATAAAAATATTCTTTTATAAACCATTATGAGTGTTTTATTTTAAATGACATAAATATTTCTTATCTATATATACTCTTAGAAAACCTATAGACATTCCATAATCCAGGGCAATGGAATAAAAATTTCTTATGTTCTCGATTCTAATATCAATGTCTCTTACTAAATTATTATTTCTAATTATATAATTTTTTACTAAATTCTTGAAGACAGAAATGCTAAGATTACTAGTCCAAAAAGGGAATTTATTAATTTGAAAACTAAATGCATTTCTTTTATCAAAGATATGTGTTACTAATTTATTATCTATGATTTTAATATCTAGATCTAAAAATTATGCAGCTAATTCATTGTCATTAGTTTTTATAAGTTTTAAATAATCAGGATAGAAGTCAATATGTGGCTTAAGACCTATTTCTTTATTGAATAATATTAAATCATCTATATATCGGAATAATATACTATGGCTATAATTAGTCAAATCTTTCTCATAGTAGTGAAGATAAATATTTGCTAAACTATTACTAGCTGGTCCTCCTTGAGGTAATCCTTTAATTTGATGAAAATCTTATTATCAAAAAAGATATTAATCTTGTTCTAAAATAAAATTATAAGATTTTTAAGATTATTAATGTTAATATCTTTTTTTAAGATCATAATCTTTATGTATATTTACTAGGGTATTAGTCAAATCTTTAATATCTATACTATTAAATGAATCCTGGAAGTCAAAAGTATGTACACTAGTTATTTCTACATCTTTAATTACATTTAATATCTCTACACTATTATTTACTATAATTGTATCTTTTTGCTTATTTAAATTCTCTATCACTGTCTGTATGTATTTTTGAAAGAGTTTGCCTGATTTTGTAATATAAGTATTGCAGCCATTAGTAACACTTCTAAATTTAAGAGGACTCCTGTGAAATTTTGGTGTAAGAAAGATGTGAGGATAATATATATATATATTATTTCATAATAGCAATTTATGAACTTTCTATTTTAAAGAGTAAAATGAACTTTGAAATTCTTACATGACTATGAATTTTTTCTGACACTGAGTTTAAAAATAAACCATTGTAGTTTGCAAATGAATATGAATCTAGTGAAGTTACTATGATGTATCATATATATTTTACATGGCAAACATTGTATTTTTTGTATCTGACGTTGAATGCACTAAGCACTTATACAATTGGAATTGAGAGTAATTTCATTAACGTGCTTTCATTTATAATATAATATGTTATTTTGCATTTAACTGTGTTTTGATGTGTTTATTTGGAACATTATAGCTAGTAACTATGATTCATACATGTGTTGCAATCTTAATTCGTGAGAAGCAAAGAAAAGTTTGTTTGGCATATCAAATAAATATGCTAAAATAAATGTTTGATCTCATCTTATTTCTTACTTCGAAACAATACTGATGGTGATTATAAAAGCAAATGAAAATGATATGTAAGATGATATTTGCAATAAAATAAATTTTTTAGAAGTTACAATTAATGCACTTGCTGCAATAGAGCCATTACATTATTCCCCCACCAGTGACAAAGTTACTTTTAAAAGGTTGTAAAACTAAATGCGAATTATTTTATATTCATGTTTTACAATTCAGAGTATCTTTACGAAGCTGTAAACTTGTTTCCCTGGCATTCTAATCTTATGACAAGAAAGAGAGTTTTGCAGAAGTTATACTGGAAGCTAAGCCAATGACCATCGACCTTGACGACCATTTAGGCTACTAAACGAAGCTTCTAGAAAATTCAAGAATTATGGTCCTACTGGAAACGAAAATTTAGAGAACCTTTGAGAGATTTGAATGTGGCGTCACACCTTTTCGGAAAATGTATAAAAAGGAAGCTATTCAAACAAGGAATCAGTAGTCTTTTCAGCTTTGACAGCAGTGCAAGCTCTGAACACTGAGCACTACAGAAAGAGCTGTTATTAATAAATATAAACCATAAAAACACAAATTAGCAAATAACAGCAAATGATAAAAAATGAACTAAAACAGGCATATATTTGGATAATAGTTATTCTCTCTGTGGAGCAAAGTTGAATATAAAAACACACATCACCATTAATCAGTGTACAGCCAAGATTAATAATTAAGATTAAAGCCAATGACTACAATAAATAAAATAAAACCAAATTTACCATTCTAAATCTATCTGTTAGGCTTAATTAATAGCCGTGGAGAAAAATTTTGTAAAATTTGAGAAACATTTGGATGATGAGAGAATTTTAAAACTCTAAACAAATATTTAAAAATTACTAAGAAAATAGTATAAAATTAAATAACCCAAAGTAAAATGAGAGTATTGGAAGAATTTAAATCTATTGTTTCCTTTCAGGTATGCGAAAAAGCTGACGAAGGCAAAGCTCAAGCCATATTTGAACCCGGTGTAAAAGGTGGGAGAAACGTGTCTAACCGCCTGCGCTATCCAGTCCATGCGAAGAAACGTTTGAAGCAGTTGCCATGAAGTATAGAAAAAAATGGGAGGGGGGACAAAGAATTCTGAAAAGAGAGGAATTATTTATATAAAATTGATCTGGTTCTCTTACGATTTCCATGTAGTGATTTTTAATATTAGGGAGATTCGCAAATAATTTTTTGGGCTAACTTAGAATAAACTCTTTAACGCTAGGCAGCTTAAACTTATTTCCCAGATCAGCGTTAAAAATGTAAAACGCTTCACCATTTTGCTTGTCATCCTTGCGCAGGGGTCATTTTAATCTTCTCTTATTGTTCCAATTTTAGTATATGAACTGCCGAAGCGATTACATCAATAATAATTTTGTTTTGAAGATACACGCGGCAATACTGTTTACAGCTACTAAGCCCCGCCTCCCTACGTCAAATTACTACTCTCGCAACCAGCGACCTTAAAATTCTGATGAATATAAAAAATTATTAAAAAATAGATAAAATGCCCTACAAAACATTAATTGATATCATTAGAGAGATAATTTTTTGCGCTTTGAAATGACATAGAAATTTCTGTTCTCCACCAATTCATTCAGAAGTTATCGGTAGAAACAGAGAAATTTTATTTATTTTTAAATAATTTTAATTTGAATCAAATTTGGAAAAAAATGGCTCAGAGGTGCACATCTTTAGTATCCAAAGTATATCTGTGCCATATTTGGTAGCTCTACGTACTACGGTCTGTTCTGTACATCTCCAACAGACACAGACAGACATTCTCCTTTATTATTAGTAGAGATAGAGAAGAAAGCTTATGACGTCTAAATATATCATCAATAGTCATCTGCCATCCAAGACTCTCCATTTTCGAGATATATCGCAAAATAAAACTTTTGTAGAGTCCTGAGCCTCTATAACAGCCAATTCGCCAAGAATAGTTACAGGCTAATAATATTACGGGCAAACAGCAGGTCGCCAAAGGCGATTTGTATATCTGGATAATATAAAATCTATTCTGCGACATGTTTATCCGGTTTTAATAATTTTTCTTTTACAACTGTAGAAAGCAGTCTGAATTAAAATTTAAATGAGTATTCTATAAGAAAAATTCAGATTGTAAACGGTTAAAAAGAGCTAAAACATGTAGATTGCGTACTACGTATCTATTAAATATTGCGACTAACGGAGATTAAACGCGTCGTAGCTTTGGACGTATTTAATTTCTACTTTTAGAAATGGGCGAAGGTCATTTGGAATTTCAATCGTGGCTGATACAAGAAGGGTATTTACTTTCAATGTGAATAAAGAAACTCTCACGTTTCACCCATTTTATGACTTATTCCTAAAGCAGCTGAAATAACGGTGTAATGCAAAAATCATTAAAACTGGATACTTATTGAATATCACGCTTTTCCGTTAGTGTAAATAAAGTGATCAGATTTTCCGAACTTCGTCCATGAATGCTGTAGATATTGTGGAGGGGAGGAATGCAAGGTGATTGGACAAAATCTACTCCACCACCTCGAAAAGAAGAAAAACATTCATAAACTTTAAAACAGTAGATTATTAAAAAGTTGCAAAGATGTGTCGGAGTTTTTTTTTGTAATTTATCCAGATATTATTTATAACAGAAAATATTCTGTCGGTAAGTGCTTTAGTTCTTGATCAACTAAAGAAAAATTCTATTATTTTTTTAAATAATTAAAATAAGGAACCTGATTCTTATCTGTTCAAATGAGAATTCAAACATAAAGAGATAATTTTCCCCTCATCTTCGAAATCATACTGCAGCACTTATGTAAAGAGTTTTTATGTTAGGGAAGGTGTCTGGGGGGGCACATTTTAGTAAGCAGGCATATTTGAACAATTACCAAATATTAATTTAGGATTCAGAAAAACTATTTACAATGGTTATTCACAGACATACTAAATTTAAATCAATTCGAGAAACTTAAATGGCCATTAGTTACTTTCTAGCTGCTATAAACGTTATACAATTATGAAAATCATACCACACGATACTACTGAACGCTGCGACCTATGGGCCTTTTCTCTCTCTTTCTGAAGGCAGAAAAGATCACATCTTCCTCATTTCGGTGCAAGGTAGAAACTGCGTCCTCCTAAATCTTTCCTCCGGTGACCAAGCACTTGGGTATGCGTATTGAGCAATTACCGTTCTCGGTCTCGGTGGCCCAGTAAGGTATAGGCTATGGGGTCCCAAGTTCGAAACCCCATTATACCGAAGATCCACCTTTTATGGGGCCTGTTTGAGGTTAAATCATTCGTAATGATCAAATATCCTCCCATTGGTCTGGTCTGGAGCTTTGCAGAGGTGGTGAAAGCTCAAATGTCGTCAATTAAAACATTAATTAATAAAATAAAAATTATACTTTGTTAATAATATCTGTTTTTCAAATTATGTTGTT
>BGPR01033442.1:0-16978 GCA_013235015.1 Araneus ventricosus | reverse complement strand
ACCAATGGAGTTAATTCTCGTGACCTCATAGTCACATGACCAAGGTAGCTGCGAATGCAAACCAATATCTAACTGCACATGTCTCGCGTTGTGCTGTGGTGTCATGTCTGTTTTCCACCTGCAATATGAGCAATGGTAAATTAAATCTGTGTGTACTGCATCTGCAATCAATTCATTTTGATGAACTGACTGTATATTCAGTAACACTGAAGATATACATCTGGTTTATAGGAGTTCTGATTAAGAGCTTTGTTGTAGTTTGGGAATTGAAACCTCTCGATGCAAGGGTGAGTCAGTTGGAGTTTGGTAAGCAGTAAGCTGGTGAACTGATAAGCCATTGAGCGCTATTAAAAGTTCTGTGACTGAGATATTAGACTTTATGGGTGATCTCTGCAATTAATTTATAAAAGTGTTGCTACCTCTGTTACGTTGTCCCAGATAGCAATTTCAGTTTGCAGCAAAGTTGCCAGCAATTTTTCTCTACAAATCTGCAAGCTTGCAGCAAGTTTAACACGGCAAGAGTGCAAGCTTGAAGGAAGTTTGAAGTTATTGCAAATGAGTTATTCACCACGTGTTGAACCTTCAGCAAGCTTGTTGCGTCTATAGCAAAAACAGAGTCGCAGACAAACATCGGATTCGAACCCCGCGGCAGGCCACTTCATAGCCAATCGCCTTATCCACGCAGCCAGCAGAACTCTGAGAGGAGAAGATAGATTGCGCTAATAGATCGTGCATCTAAACGTTTTATTTCAAACTGTTTTCTTGATTTCATTAATTTTTTAAATTTTGAGTTGAGAATATGATTTGAAGTGAAAGAGAGAGAGAGAGAGAGAGCGATTTTATCTAATATCTACGTTATGCTCGTAGAATAAATTATGAAATTAAGATTCAAAAGTAATTAATTACCTTTAAAAATATGGAATGAAATGTAAGTTATTGTTTTTCAACAAACATTGACTGTTTTTAGGCTCAATTTTGTTTATGAACGTTAAAATTTAAACGTCAAGATAAAGGGGACATATAGTTTTCTTTAAAGTGCGAGTTCTATATTTAGTAAAGAGTTGGAGTCATCTTAAATTCAAAGTTAATTAAAGTCTTAAATTCATGTTTGAAATTTTTTTTACAAGAAAGTACATCTTTCTCAATATACTCTAATGATTTTTTTTTTAAAAATTCCAAAATTTATTTTTTACAAATTCAAAATGTAAAATTGGCCATTTCGATGTACCTTTTCTCAAACTCTGTTATAGATACGTGTTTGAAACCTTTTATACAAGTAAAGTACACCTCTGTCTTTATACTGAAATGAGCTTTTGGGTAATTTTTAATTTTTTTATAAATTTAAAAAATATTTAATTAAGACATAGTGAAATTTTACCCTATTTTGACACAAAAAATTCTAAGAAATAAAGTTTTGAGTTTTTTTAAAAAAAAACCCTCATTTCAGTATAATGAGAAAGGTGTAATTTTCTTCTATAAAAAATTTCAAACATGTATCTATAACAGATTTCGAGAAAAGGTACATCGAAGTAACAGTGTTAGGGTTAACGAACTTTGGGTTCCAACTACCTTTAATATTTTTTTTAAAGATGAATTGTACGATCATTGGTTTTTTGGGATCACCTCTTTTTTAGTTGCAAAGGGAAGAAAGAAAGGGATGTTGATCCAAATCAGAAGATTTCGCTGATCAATAACATCAAACACAAAGAGCAAAAAAGAATCCTAATCTTCGATTTGTGTTTGCTTTGTTCTTCCCGAGCCGCAAAACGGAAAGAAATGGGATAGAGTCGATCAAAATCGAATTTGGAGATCGCCGAAGAAAGGCTTCAGTAATTAGTTCATTATCTGAGGGCTCGAGAAATATCATTTTTTCTTACACGTTTGGTTCATGGATTATCACTTGAGACAGATGCAGTTTTTCTAATGAACAAAATCTGGGTTCACATCCGAAAGTAAATAAAGAATTATAAATTTTTTCAGCAAAGGTTAACCTGGAGTTTAGGGTGGGTATTTACTTGGTTTCCCTTAAGCTGGCTAATTTTTTGTCGAGCGAGCGAGAGAGAGAGAGAGAGAGAGAGAGAGAGAGAGAGTGGCATAACATTTGTTTTGGATGCGAGTTGAAAATTTTTTGGGCGTCGTTTGCGCATGCTCCGAGAGTGATTTGTTTACCTGTCTACGGCGCATGCCCTTAATTTCGCCTCATTTCCATTGGTGCACTGTCTGCTGTTGATTGGTCGGCGTATGTATTTGAATAAAACCTCGTTTGGAATTCTTGATCATTTACCAAACGATTTTTTTTAATAACCGTTCGCTTCTCTTCTGAAGATTTTCGTTAATTTAATTTGTTGATTCTCTTTCTCTTTGTTGCTGATTATGGCTTCCAAAAATCGAACAAGGAATGTTTCTTCTGGAAACAATGGCTCCCTTGCTACGTTGCATCATCTTCAGACGTCGTGTTTTTCTTGTGTTCGTGCCTTCTCTGTGTATTTCGTTTCTCAATGAAAAAGCGAAGCTACGAGGGCCCGTTTTGCTGGAAACGAAGTCGCTGATGTTTTTTTAAGTTAAAAAAATTTTCCCGGTGCACACTTGCAATGCCGAAAGCATTGCGTGCTCATTCTCTCGTTTTGAGATGCCATAGGCATCGAATGCGCAGGAGAACTAGAAAAAACTCACTGCGCATCCACAACAGTGCTTGGCGACGGAAAATAAAATTCCACCAAATAAAATTGACGAGAAAATAGTACTCACCCTAAACTCCAGGTTTATCTTCACTTGCTGGTGTTTAGAAATGCACATAAAATAATTTAAATAAAATTTTACGTGCTATCATACGATAGACTATTCGATTTTCTTAAACAAAATAAATTAAATTATTACATTTTCTGCTAAAAGTGTAATAATTTATAAGATGTAGGTTTAAGCATTGTAAATAAAAGATTGATAGCCAAGAAAAGAAAGTTATAAATAATTAATAATTCAAAAATTTAGAAAATAATTATTTGCCTAGTGTATATATCTGTTATACATTCTCTAAAACTTTGAAATGAATATTTCGTGTATAAAAATATATTTAGCTCAGAATCCCTACTTCGTTCGTTTAACTACTTTCCAGACAATCGGTAATTTTAAAAAAAGATTTGAATATGAAATGTGCATGGCAGTTAATATTTCACTTTATTTTGAAATAAAAAAACTTTACAACTCCTAAAATTTCATTTAACAATATTTCCTAAAACTAAAACTGATAAACTGAACTCGTACACAAGCTTTAATAAAGGACCCGTAGTTGCTTGAACAATAGACGAGAATCTTTTCAATTAAAAAACCGAAAAATTCTACAGTTTATTCGATTTCGCATTCAATATCAGGGATGAAGTAATTAATTCTGTGACGCAACTTACCGAGTAAAATTAGAATTATTAAAATATTAAAATTATCATTGAAGAATTCAAAGTTTATACAGCAACTGAAATACTTGCCAGGATCACAAAAAAAGTTTCAAGAAATCGTTCAGAGTCATGAATATTTTAAATTTGAGTAGAGAATAGACCTTAAAACATCAGATATTATAATTGCTTAAAAAGTTATTAATTATTCAAGATCGCACAGATAAGAAACATAGCTGTCCGTAGGCTTTGAAACAAAATTGAATTAAATCGGAGTAATACTTTCTTAACTTTAAAAGCAGCAGGACGGCATTCACGAAATACCAGGATTGTCGATACTAGCGCATTTTAAATAACTTACTGCGTCCATTACTTCCCCATGAAGAGAGAGACCTGCTCGTGCATTTTAAATTATGTATGAAATTATAATTATGTATGAATTTAAATTTTGTATAACCGCTAAGAGCAAATAGTTTGTAGTTTCTTCTTCGCAAACACTGTTAGTATTAGAATAGATTCGTGTTTATTTAACTTGGCACAACTTACTGAGCAAAATTAGAATTTTTTAAGATATTAAAATTATCATTAAGAAATTCAAAGTTTGTACTCCAAGCAAAATATTTAACAGGATCTCAAACAAAGTTTTAAAAAATAGTCCAAATTCATGAATATTTTAAATTTACGTAGAGAATAGATTTTTCCATAAGGTTAAATTCCACTTCGAAAAACATCAGATATTATAATTGTTTAACAGTTATTAATTATTCAAGATCGCATTGATAAGAACTATAGCTGTCCGTAAGCTTTGAAACAAAATTGAATTAACTCGGAGTAATTCTTTCTTAAATTTTAAAGCAACAGGGCGGCATTCAAGTAGCACCAGCACTGTCGCTTCTCTAGAATTTTAAATAACTCACTATGTCCATTACTTCCTCAAGAAGAGAGAGATCTGCTCGTGCATTTTAAATTATGCGTGAAATTACGAACGCTAAGAGCAAATAGTTTGCAGTTTCATCTACGTAAACACTGTTAGCATTAGATTAATTTCGTGTTCATTTAACGTGGAGTCCGAGTTTATTTAAAATAGTTTTTCTTACTGAACTTTCAAAACCCCTTTTATCACATGGGTATCAAAATATGTTTAGTAGTGATGGTATAATGGAGAAATACTCTCTTACAGACTTTGCTGAACTGAAGCTGATCTTAAATCTTGTGGATCTAAGCTCTTCTTTTCCTAAGAAGGAAGCAGAATAGTTTTATGCAGCAAATGAATTAAAAATATCTTTAACTATCAAGGTTTACTGCCAAACATATGTTATCAGCAAATGCTAGTTACTATAGAAATTTCTTTTTCGGTCAATCTCTAAATTCATATTAATTTTCTATTTAATTAAAATATTCGTAGTTCAGTAATGACAAAACTGATCTTGCAATATGTTTAATGCCCATCTATAATATAATCATCGTCCGAAGTCGCTAACGCTCAGGAAACTGGGCGGGGCTACGTTCCAAAAGTGACTCGCCCAGAAGGGAAGACTTCTTTTCTTAGAAGTCGGAGCGGGGGAACAAAGAGTTCTTAGAATTCGCCGCGGTTTTCGAAGGAGAAAGTGAATTTCCCTTATCTTTGAAAGAGGAAGCTTTCAAGCATTGTTGCTAAACAAAATGGATAGAGAAGATCCCACTGCAAGGAAACGAAGGTTATCAAGAGAGGGATTTACACGATGGAGGGCGAGACAAAGCCAAGAGACATTAAACAGGATTTGTCATCATAGATCACAGGATGGAGATAATGAATATCATTGTAGAAGAAGAGAAGGAGAAATCTCAAGAAAAAAGGGAAAAACGCCTTCTATTTTTTTCAGAATACCGTGAACGGATTCATCAGCAACAAAGTTATGATATTGTAAATAAATCTCTTTATTCTTGCAAAAGTCAAGTTAGCACTCAGCTTTTCTGTTTCTCATGCTTTTTTTAATTTCTTAAGCATTCTAACAATCTACATGAGATTTTCTTCAACAAATTTCGTTAGTAAATCAGTGGCAACCAAATCTGAGATATTATTGGCAAGCTAAAACACCGTCTTAGACGGGCATAAATCTTCTAGTATTGCAAGATTAATCCATATGTTTGACTCACATTTTCAGTTGTTAAAATAACTTTTTCTTAGAAATTATGAGTAAGATATCAAGCACTGAAAGCAAGTCCCGCCGTACATTGTTTTTATTTTGTATGAAATTCAAGCTGTATTATTTAGAATGAATTTTCATAACAGTTGTTTGCATGATTTGCTTAGTTTTTTTTAAACATTGTACGCATGCGGTATTCATGTTCGATAACAGATGTAAATTGGTTTGTATTATATATACATTTCCAATGCTTAAAATTATTACACTAAAATTATTACTTTAAAATTCATATTTAGGAAGAAACCTTTCTTATGTAACTGTGGTAAAAGCATTTATCACTTCTCTTGAGTATTGGTTACCCCACAAATGATCGCATTTTCACTACTTTTGAGTTGTCTTTTCGTTATCAAAACAACGCACAATCAACAGCAACCTACAGTCCTGGAAGATAATTACAAATAAGTAAGTCACGGCATTTCTTTTAATAAAACTAGTTTATTCGTATTTTATTATTTTATAAGTTTGTACTTAATAATATTTAATGAAATATGCTCTATTTGCTTTAAAATAAGGATAAAAAAATTTTCTGACAGGAAAATAGAACATTAATAAATAATTTTCTCACGTATTTCAATTTTCATTATTCTTGCATTTTTAACTTTCATCTTAGAATAAAGAGGAAGATTAAAATAATAAAGCAACCTATTTGATTAGTTTAATTGTCGACAAAGTGTTAAATTAATTTAATTCAAACAAAATGCTTCGTCTTATAATGCGGTTTCACTTATATTCATTTTGTTAAATTGTTGTTATTAATTTCTCATTATTTGCATGAGAAAGTAAGAGTTTCATGATTAAAAATTTCTTCAAATTATCATGATATTGGATGGGTATGAAGCAAAATGCTAGATAATTATTAATTGTATATTGTAAAGCTATTAAATGACAGGAAAATTATCCCAGTAAATTTTCGAGGAGGTAATGAAACATATTAAATTGCATTTTTTTTTTGTGAATCTTGCGGAAAAATTGCGATTTTGCGAACTGAATTTGTAATATCTTCCCATATCATTCTTTGAAAATCACAGGCTTCAGAGGCTGGGAATTTACTACTTGTTTAGAAATAATATTTTCTGGTATTGTTCAAACGAATTTATACTCTTTGAGTACACTTATTGATTGTTATTTACACATTTTTACTGCTGATGCTGATGCAGTTACTTACCATTTTTTGAATAAATATTTGCTACTGAATGATCAGTAAAATAAAACAATAATGAATCAGTGATTATTATTATGACATATGATTGATTAGTATCATAATTAACAGTCAATCAAATGATTTTGAATAATTTTATTGACTATTTTAGATTTATACCACAAATTAATAATTTGTTAGAAAATAATAAAAGAACTTTATGTGCTACAAAATTTAAGCGAAATCACAAATATTAATTTTAGGGCTTGGATTAGATAGAAGCCGAGAAAAGTTATGAACTTGTATTTAAAAGAAATGAAAGAATTCACTCACTTAGATAAGACTTAGACATGATTATTAGTTTGAAAGATTTTACGTGCCCAAGTGGTTATATAAATAACCAAATTAAAATCTAAAGTATGCATTCATATGAAAAAAGAGGCAAACCCATAAAAAAGCCTACTCATTACACGTAACGAGGGGCGTTATTCATAGATAAAAAGTACTTCAATATTTTGCTGCTTTTATTGGAAGTTAAAATAAATGTGGTGTCTTTGAGTTCCCAAATCCGACTTCCGTTAAAAGCACTTCAAAACATGGAATAACTAGGTTGCAAATGAATCAATTGAGCTTCCAGTTTAATGAATAAGTCCTTCACACTGCGGACTTTTCGGACTAGATTGAATGGGCGTTTGATGATCAAATGCATAGATAGTCGAAATTCTTCGTTTAGTTAACCTATCGCAATTGCGTTTCCGCTAAACTCAATAGAACGCTTGAAGCATCATATCCATACGTATTATTCATTTAGAAATGAATGAATCCACGACTGAGTCGAATGCATTTATTTTCATTAGTGGAACGCTCTACATTTGGAGTTTATCCAAGCCTCATTGACGGTAGTTAACATGTTTGGATCAATTCCAGTTCCGTTTAACGAATATTCAGCTGATGCTCTAAATAAAGGTAAAGAGAGAACGCCTGAATGTTAAATGTACTTATTGCTTGAATACTGTAAACACTTAGTTCACGAGGAATTAATAGAGCCCGGTGGTTTTCTGTATCATTTATTAGTTCTTGGAAATCAGTATCATTCAAAGAAAGCCAAAAAATAAATATAAACTCAGAGGGAATCGAACCTCTCCCTCAAGGAATCTATTCTAATCCATTTTATCAAGGGCTAAGGATTTTAATGGAAATTATTTTTGGCTTTCTTTGAATGATATTGATTTCCATTGTCTTTGTTTTTGTTTGCAGCTGCAATTGCCCCCGACTTAATCATTGTTTAAATTTTATTTTCGAAATTTTTATTGCTTAAAATTTTTTTGTTGTTTTTGTTTAAAGTTTAAGTTAAATTTTAAAAAAATTTATTCTTATTTTTCTAGTTGATTGCTTTGAAGCTTTATTTGTTCTTGCATTCCCAGGTACGCATGGATCTGTTTATGAGGGAGAATAGTTAGTACAGTGGCATTACCCATGCAAACAGGAATGTCGCATAAAAGTGAATTCGAAATTTTCCTTTATTTAGATAATAATGGATTATACCAGCTTGTTAAAATATTGAAGGTAAGTCTGAAAATAAGATTTTGAGAGCATTTTTTTAATTGCATTAATTAGTATTATGTTTTCAAACATCAATTAAAGGGGGGAAAACTACCGGAATTTTTAAAATTGGTGACTAATAGAGTCAAGTAGTGTGACGTCACAGTCACCGAATAAATGTAAATGTGCTAGTCTTTTAATATTGAACTACATTATTCACACGCTGTGCTCTGAGGTGCTGTCGTCCTCCTGAAACATGCGCAATGGATTTTAAGTTTAGTTTAGTTTAAGTAAGTTAATGTCATGTTTAAAAGCAACACGAGGGCTATTTTGGGATGGACCTCGTATTTTGAACAGCCGTCAGATGGCGAGGACGACACCTGAGCTGACACCCCCTCACGAAACTTCCGCACCACACCTAAGGGAATTGGCGACGAATAGAGTCAAGTCGTGTGGTGCCGCAGTCACCGAATAAATGTAATGTGCCAGTATTTTATAATTGAATTAGTCACACACACATTAGCCACACGCACATTAGCAACACACACATTAGCCACACACACATTAGTCACACACACATTAGCCACACACACATTAGCCACACTCACATTAGCCACACACACATTAGCCACACACTGTGATGTGAAATGTTATCGTTTTCATCCTGAAATATGCGCAATGGATTCTAAGTTTAGTTTACTTTAGAATTTAATTCTATTAACGTCCCGTGTAGAAGCAACACAAGTGCTATTTTGGGACGAACCTCGTCATTTTGAACCTCGGTCAACACCTAAACTGGCATCCCCTTTTCAAACTTCCGCACTACACCAACGGTAGGAGGATTCCAAGCTTAAATTGGAGTGGTGAGAGGATTCCTTGGATATAGAACCCATAAATTTCTCCCTCCGTTTCATGTCCCTTTCTAAAAAGACTTGAACACGAACAAGGCGATTGGACAGAAAACGACGGAATGAAGGTCTAATTACGATTATGTGGAAGAATTCCAATGTGAAGCTCATCTAATGATTACGTTCGTAGAAAGTGTGTTTCGAAAATCATTGATGGTTGGTTTATTTTTCGAATTTGCATCTTAAAAAATGTATTGAAGTTTGGGCTATGCAATGCTAAACTTAAGGGGACGTACGACTGGTAAACCTCGAAAATTTTCGATTTTATGAAAAAAATATTATTTACCTGTCTTTTCTGAACAATCTAAAACAATCCGAGTTAAAAAATTCCTATATTTATGAAAGTTATGAAGAAAAATGTATCAGCTATTCAACGTAAACATTGAATATGGCCATAACTTTAAAGCGCTATATCTCAAAATGTGTTTTTTGCGCGCACGATATCTCAAGAACTATTGAATATATTTACATAAAATGCTTACTGAATATGCATTGTGCTATTTTCTACAAATTGAACCACATTTTTGTACATACAGGATGTTTCGAAACTCATGGGCAAAAATTTAAGTGGTGATAGAAAACAACTAAACAAGCAATTTTCAGAATACAGTGCATGGGCGGAGAGCAAGCAGTGAACTGCTAGACGGCGCTGTAATGGAAAGCATAAAGCGCAAGTTTTCTTACATATCGTCATTTCTGCCGTGGATGTATGGTCTTGCGAATGGGAATGCTTTGGATGCCGAAAGACTGTACAGGCAGCGTTCCCCGAGAAGACACGTGCCGGAACGAAAAATGCTCGAGCGATTGCATCGGTGCCTGTGTGAAACGGGATCCTTTGTCAACGGCATGCATGCTACAGTGCGTGGCAGGAGTGTGCGGACGCCACAAGTTGTAGAGGACATTCTGCAAAGAGTGGAAGATCGTCAGGATATTAGCACGCGAGAGATTTCCCGTGCCGTAAATGTGCTCCACTCGATTGTTTGGCGAGTACCACGGGACGACCCTACCATGTACAGAGATTGCAAGCGTTCATACCTGCAGATTATGCGCCACGTGTCGAGTTCGCACGCTGGTTTTTGCAACAAGTCGCAGCGCAGCCTGATTTTAGTGCGCATGTGTTATTCACGGATGAAAGCACCTTTACTCGTGAAGGCATTTCTAATACGCACAACCTTCATGTGCGGTCATCTAGCAATCCGTACAACTCACGTCCTCATGCGTATCAGAAGCGTTTCGGCTGGAATTGTGGGTGACCATTTGATCGGCCTATACTTTCTGCCAATCCGACTGGACGGCAGAACTTACATCGCATTTTTATAACAGGTATTGCCAGAGTTACTTCAACCTGTTGCAGCCGACAAACAAGCACGCATGTGGTTCCAGCACGACCACCCCATTTCAGCTTGGATGTGCGGAGCGCTTTAGACGCTAAATTCACAATGCGATGTATTGGTCGGGGTGGGACCACACATTGCACGGCACTCTCACCCGATCTGTCCAGTCTAGACATTTTCCTATGGGCCCATTCGAAAAGTCTCGTCTGGACCTTGTTGCCAGGATTGCTGTTGCTACCGGCGACGTCCGAGAAATGCCGAATGTGTTTGAAAAAGTGTGCCGCTCGCTATGTCGCAGGTGTAATGCCTGCATTACCGCAGGTGGTCGCTTTTTTGAGAAGTTTCTATAATTGTGCCACACATGTTGTCAATAATATTAATTAGTACCTCCTCTATCCGTTTGGTGTTTCGTTCTTTCATGTAACAGTAAGCGATACCTCCTAGCTGTTCACCGCTTGCTCTCCGCCCATGCATTGTATGGTGAAAATTACTTGTTTAGATGTTTTCTATCAGCCCTTAAATTTTTGCCCATGAGTTTCGAAACACCCTGTATATCTCTGTAAGGGAATGCATCTTCTTAAGAACAATTTATCATAATATGGACGAGGATTGGGATATCGTTATTCCAAGAAGCGCAAAAATTCACTTTCTATAAGGCTACATATACTGATAAAAACTTAATATGTGCGAGAAGTTGATGTTTTGTTATAGTATTAGATTGACATTTCTTTAGCAAGAACGGAAGACTTGATTTATTGCTTGAATTATGAGACTAAACATCTCTTTAAAGAAAAATGCACTAAGAGTAAAGAAAAAATGTATATTTATCTGTAAATAAATATCGCTTAATATGTCGTTTAAAAAATTTAGCATTTTTTGCATAACTTTCAACGTTCGATTCAGATTATCTTAATATTAAAGAGTGAAAAAAATTTTCAGTTTCAATCATGAAAAATATTATAGTCATTTAATCAGCCATATCTTCTTTTAAATTTTTTGTAACACAGATCGAAGAAAATTATTTAAAACCTAGCTTTATAAACATTTTTCTAATTTTGATAACCTGAGATAAAACTGAATTTAGAACTGAAAATTTAAATTATGCAAGAATATCCTTTATCCTCCGGATAGTACGAATTCTATACCAGCAGATTTTTTATAATTCTTTTGGGGTTGTAAAATTGCTTTATCCAAATAAATAGCATTTATTTCCCCCATAAACTAACCTGTTCCTCCCCCATTCATGATCGATCATTTTTATTACTTTTAGTTAACTTAACATGTTTCATGTTTATATTTTTTACTTTTTACTAATGAGTTTGTGTTTGGAAATTTGTTGACATTTCTGTTCTCTGAGTTAAACTCAGAGCTGCTTGGCTTAGGTTGACCTCGTTTTGGTCCTTAAGCTATAAAAATATCCATTCATTAATCATTAATCCTTTGATTAATGTTTAATGAATGGAATTTTTTATTAAATTTTCTAAATTACTCCCCTACAAAATGTGAAATTTGTTTCAACAATGCATTTAAGATTGCTGCTAGACAAGAAACACTACCAACTGAAACAATGCCAGTTATTGTTCAACAAAACTATAGATTGTTAAGTAAAATTTGTTGCAACAACGCATTTAAGTATCTTTAATAAAGATGAAACGAACATACAACATTTTAAACAATATATCAATAACTGTTAATTACAACAATATATACACAATGCATCTCAGTCAAGAATGAAGACGATTCTTCACATTTGGTGAAAAGTTTTTGAACTGTAAACTACTTTCACTGCGTTTAATTTGTGATTATTTCAAACGTTCTATTTTTTTTTACTTGCTTTGTCGGATATATTAAAAGGCAATTTGAGCCTTCATCATGGCACCGAAAATACTCAAGCGAATCCGCCAGACATTGTAAGTTGTGGTTTTATCTCATACCTAAAACCCAATAAGAGAATAGATTGTAGGATAAATGTCGGTCGAAACTTGCAATTTCTAAAACATTTCTATAGAAATAAGTGTTTTCACCCGAATTTTTCTTTAATTATTTCATAAATTTCAAATAACTATAATTAATCCCCAAACCAAAACTCAACCAATTTGAGACGTTTTTGTAATTGCTTCAAAACTGGATGACTGTATATAGTCAGTAAATTTTAATGATTGTTTCTTAATGAATGTTTGTAATGATTTTTGTAATCAAGACATAAAATTCATATCTTAGTGTAAATTTAAAATTGTTAGAATTTAATTGTCCGAATGTTTCTGGTTATAAATTACAGTAGAATCCGGGAATCCGAACTGATTGGGCTGACCTTGGCTCGGATTTCAGCGAATCCGGATTATCCGGGAAATTCGGTGAAATACTCTTGATATACCGAATGCAGTAGAGTATTGACTATAGGTGCTCTTTGAAGGTGTACGGAAAGAGCACGCGTCAGTTCGAAAGTTACAGCGGCAGACAAATTGAGGTTAGAAGGAAGATATTTCAGTTTGTTCCTACCAATCTTAAAGACCTAAAAGGTTCTTAAAGACCCATTCGAATACTTCTTTTAAGTTAGGAATAAACATTAAGTTTGTTTGAGTTTCGTAATTGCTGTTTTTCCTTCATTTCTCGGAGGGGGTTTGTATTCCCAGTGTTCTACTGTAATTCATAAGAATATGTTCCTGAAGTCAATTCATATTGCAAGTTTGCGCACTTTATGCGCCATCTAATTTTTTCGGTACTTTTCCGTTAGCCGGGCGCAAATGTCGCCAATTGTGAACCAAAAGAGAGCCAAGTCGCCAAGCGAAGAGATTTTCCGTTAGCCGGGCGTAAATGTCGCCAATTGTGAACCAAATGCGAGCCAAGTCGCCAAGAGAATGGTTGTAAGAAATTTGGCGAATTCTACATTATTTGGCGATTTTTCGCTTGCGCTCGTCTAACGGAAAAGTACCATTTTTTCCAACTCTAAGCTTATTTAATTATGCACAATTTCTTTTTTTATGGTATTATAAGATAAGATAGGAAGTTGAATGTACGGATGATACACTAATTTGTCTTCGAGTTTGAGTTTCTGTATCCTTTGTGACCGGATTGTCCTCCACGACAGTCTCAGAACCAGTCCTGATTTCAATTGTTTTGAGGCCCTACCCCCTACCTAATTTAAATTTGTAGTAGGTTTAGCACTGGGATGTAGATCGAATAGATTTTGAGGCCCCCTCAAGGTTCTGAGGCACGAGGCGAGCGCCTCTAACGCCTGTAGAGAAAACCGCCACAGCCTAGTCGTTGTACTCAGTTACTTCTCCATCGAGATTTAATGCATCGGATTCCTCCGCAGCTGATATTTTCCAGCTTAATATTCCCAAATAGCTGATTATTGAACAGGAGGGATAATTTCCACCGGTTCCTGATAGCCAGGTTCGTCTACGGAGAGCGTATAATGCACTTTCAAGCGCGATCAGACTGAACTGACTGATTCATTGTCAGCGAAAACTATCTAAGCAAGTAGGAGGAATATTAATACGAGGTTAGAGGGGTGGCGAGATTTTCGATTTCGGTAGTTTTTATTCGGCTTATCAGTGCATATCCACTGGCGCACTCTATTCTCTGTACCTGTCCGCAAAGGGTTAAGGAATATCAAATTATGCATAAGGAATTCAATTGAAATTATATTCCCGACGTGAAAACTGGTAGCCAAATGCGGCTAGTTTTATGTTTTATATTTAAACTGTTCAATATTGAAAATAAAGCACTTTAGCCATTTTATTTAAAAATTGTCATTCAATAGTACTATTTTCATTTTTAAACCCGTGTTTCCGTAGTTCGATAATTTGGATAAATAGAATTTTCACTCAGCATTGAATACGCCAACTTCCACTATAATTAGTTGAATTTTCCTGAAATAGTTTAGAAATTTTCCGACTATATATAATTCTAAATTCTTATTAATTCCAAATTGTGAAAAAATTTGATAATATAGTAAAAAATGACAACAATTCAACATATATATCTCTCTTAATAATGCAAACTTTTTCAATTCCTATTATTAGTTCACACTCTCCCTATATATATTTATTTATATATCTTGTTCAAATTTTCAATCGTTAATAAAATACTTTTTATTCGTCCACTCAAGTTCAAATACATTTTTTTAAACTTGTAGTGGATGACACTAGATGTTAATTCAGTTTTTTCAAATTTTTTTTCTTTCATTTTTTTAAAAATTTTTCTTTGTTGACCTAAGTAGTAATTGACTTAAATTTTTTTTATATTACTTGTTTTTGTACAATTTTACTTTATAAGTTGATAACAAATGCGGTTTTAAATCAGGAGTATTGATACTAAGCCGAGAAAACTGTTCATTGTTGGAATTCGGAATTGTTAGCTACAACTAAGAAAATGGAAGCTGTTAGATTCAATTCTAAAGAAATTATATCTTGACGTGTTTGCGAATTTTTTCGTTTGACTTTTCATGATTTTGTTTTTGAGAACTTATCTGAAGTGACCATGAAGTGGTTGATGTTATAAGAATAAAATGTAATGCATATATATTTCATTCTTTTTAATTTCAAGTTAGCACAGCTTTTTGCTTATATTAACATATTGTTCATTTCTACATTTTTCATCACTGCTTTTTTGTCCGCCTAAATTTTTAGGGTGATAAAATTATTTTTTTATGTTTTGAACTTTCTGAGAATAGAACTTGGATATTAGATTTAATTTTTCTTGACTCTTGTATAATATTTTATCATTTTGCAAACCCAATGCTTGACAATTGGGTTTTGTGAGGTACACAACTGATTTGTTTTTCCTGAACTTTAGTTAGTACTTTTCACAGTTTTTTATTTAATAAAAACCTATATATGGGGCCCTAAAAACAGCGCATTTTCAAGAAATGTGCTTAGCATGGAAATGGATCAAGAGATATGTAATATTGTTATTAAGTATAAATAGAGATTGAAAGAAATAATACTGTCAAACTCCCCTATATCGAGCTTCCATTCATTGAAGATTTCTATGTATCCAATTTTCCCAAGGAATCTTTTTCTTTAAATATTAAAAAAGGTTTTGTATGGCCAATAAAATTGCTTTATAATATTGCTTTATAATATTTATCACCCACGCCGATCCACTCATCCAGGATGTACGGAGCGCTTTGACGGCTGGCGGGGAAGGCTACAAAAAGATTTAATTGTTACACTGTCAAAACATTCATAAAAATTTAAAATAAATTCATAATAAAAATACAGGCTTCAAAATAACTATATATCGTCGTCGTACAGGTAGAAGTCACCAAGCCCTTAAACACCTTATGAAAGACTAATACAATCAATTAGTTTTTTGGAATAATTTTTTTGTGAGAGAAACCTGTTGTTTGAACATCAGTAAATCAACGGTATAAGTTAGAAATCTGTAAAATAATTTTTATTTTTTATCATAACGACTCGGAATTTAATTTTAATTTAACCGCATCTCGAGACTGTAGTTTTGGACTTCGTGACTTCTACCTGAACGACGATGATATGCTTTATATACTGCAGGATGGTCATAAATTATGGGACCCATAATCAAAATTTAAATAAAAACTAATAATAAAGATTTGGTTTTTTTATTGATGGTCATAAATTAAGGGACCCACAATCAAAATTTAATAAAACTAATAATGTTACAAGAATTGGTTTTTTTTTAATGAGAGTGCAAGTTAAAATGTTTTTTAGATAGGTAATATGTCGTTACGGAGGTCTAGGTAGTCACAAATTATTGGACTTCTCCCAATTTTGAGAGCCATTATCTGCACAAATATTAAATATATATAGAATTAAATAAATGCATGTATGTTTAGGAAATTTCACTCCCTTTTATTTGCTAAATAAATTCCAATTATAGAACTGAATAGTTTTCGGGACTTTCAAAAAAAAAAGAAACCAGAAAACAGAATTGCGTTCTGCTGATCAGTAGCCATTGCGAATGGAAATCTCTCGCTGTAGCAAATTTCGAACGCCGTGATGGCACACCTCTTATATGAAAAACACTTTTTTTAATTTTCTCTTACATTTATTAAAAAACACAGTTTTATTATAATTAGTTTTTTTTATTAGTTTTTGAAACTGGGCCAATTGTTTCTGACCGAGTTGTGTTATATAAAGACGGTAATTCAGAAAAAAAAACTCAGTTATTGTCACTTTGCTACGAAATAATTCTTATAATGCACTACCCGTTAATTAAAGCTTTTTCACACTCTTGTCACTTTTCTAGAAATGATATCATCCTTTCTATTTTCCAATAAGATATTACGTAGTTAATTTAAAAGTTAATCTTTATTCATTAATGCAGCAGAGAATGGTTCGTTCACCGAACGTATTCTTTCGACAAATCCATCCCGTGCGGTCATTTATTTATCTTTAATCACGAACAAACTGAAATCACACCAAGTATGTGCAAAAGAAACTATTGTTTATTGTTCGCATATAATTCTATTTAGGTTTCATAAATACAATGTCAAAAA
>BGPR01033441.1:0-16979 GCA_013235015.1 Araneus ventricosus | reverse complement strand
AATACAAAAGAATTCTTCACAGTTTAGAAATGATAAAAAAATAAACACGACAAGGCAGAAAAAACTTAACACTGTCAGTTTATAACTTATAGGAGGAAGCATTTGAAACACAATTTCGTAAAGAGAATCAAAATAGTAATTAAAAAGGAAATAGTCAAAAATATGAAAATGAAGGTTTTGAAATTGAGTAGAGAAACCCAGAAGTGTAGGGAAGGGTGGACATGGGGGTACAAATACCCGGGGCACCTGTTTTGGAGGAGCGACGCCACCGCGAGAACAATGTTTATGCATTTATTTCACGTTTTTAAAGACAGAAGGCGATTAAATATATAGAGAGGGTGACAAAATTATGCCTTGGGCGCCCTCTTCCATTTTATCATACCTTCCGTATTCGATAAGTAGAACTGTAGCTGTCGCATTTCTTTTCGCCTCATATCTTTAGGAGTGAAGTAAATGGAGTTCAGATGAATGGTTTTAAATATTTAATTTTCACAAAAATTGACAGTTACAATAAGCAAACTTTTTGTTTATATTTGATGTTGCAGGTTAGAGAACCAAATTTTCAATATTGTACACTGTCGTTTTTATTGCGATGCTAATTTTAAAAATTGTCCAACACGTAGAACCAAATACTCGCCGATTTTTATGAATAAAACAATAACATATGTACTAATTTGTTGTCTTATTCAGTAAAACTCATTTCAGAAAATGTAGTTTTCATTAAAAGAAAAATATATATGATATTAAATAAAATTCCAACCAAAATAACTACCTTGAAAAAAACCTTTCAGAACAATGCGAATTTTAGAAGTTTTCCAGCATAATGGTAAACGTTAATACCAATTTCTATATAAAAAGTAGTAAATAAAGTCGCCTATGTTCATGGCACAAAAATGTAATTTTATACTCTAGTAACTCCAGCTTGTAATTATTAACTTACTATCCCGAGAATACTCGTGCATCGAATTATCGAAATTTTAGTCTTATAAACTAAAATTGAATCATTAATTAGCTTTATAATTTGACACAAAAAATATGTAGGATCCATAAGCATCTTAATTATCCTATGCCTTCTTAGATGAATGAAAACGACAGCCCCTTTCCAAAACAGGAGGGGTCATCTTATTAGATAGCAAAGAAAATTATTAAGTTAAGTGGTTAAGGAGTAGATAGTTAGAAACACTCGTTGAATAAAAACCAGAACATAAATATGTAACCGTAAACAGAGTTACTATACCCACGTCTGCCTTCGCATTCGGGGTCAATTGAAGAACGGCCGCTACTCGGATACTGAGGTCGGAGTCTTATAGGCCCGGTACACACTTGCGATTTGCGTCGTGGATGCGATAAAAAAGATATTAGCGGTAAAAGCCATAAACGGATCGAAATACATTGAGAACAGCTAGCTAGCCCCCACATACCCCCTGCAGAGAGTATCGAGTCGCGGGGAAAGTTTGTCCGAGATGCGACACTCTCCAGAGGGGGTATGTGCCTGACCCACGGGACTGGCTCTATGGCTATGGGACTAGCTATGAGGGGACTGGCTAGCTGTTCTCATTGTATTTCGACCCATTTATGGCTTTTACCGCAAATGACTTGTTTATTGCTTCTATGACAAAAATCGCACGAGTGTGATGGGCCTAATAACCATCACCGGCCATGACCCAACACTTTCAGAAAGAGGTACGTTCAGTCATCGGCGTGGAGTAACTTTCCACACCATTACTACGTCCACCAGGGAAGCGAGAACCCGCTTACAACATAATATGTATGCATCTCCAGTTCTCATACTCTACCTTTCGTCTCAAACTGTAAAACACATCAACAAAACTCAATTTATATTAATATGCAATTTCCAATAAGAGTGCATTTTAAAGTCAATTATTTTATTACTAGAAAACCGCTCTCTCCTTTTGACTGCCTCAGTATTTTTTTTTTCGGCAGAATTAAACAAATGAATATTAAATGAAATTCAAGAAAAATAAAATTATTTTTTCAATAATAGAAAAAACGCTAAGAATCCTTTTTTTTTTTTTTTTTTTTTCGCCTCTTCTATAATTCATAGCTTTAAAAATAAAATCCCTTTTCGGCAAGCTTGAAGGCAAAGGTAGATTCCTTTACGTTAATGTTACAAAAGTCATAAAATATTACATATTGATCAATACAGACATAGCCAATGACTTTATTGTTTCTACACATTGCAGTATTTATGCTGTGATTCAGTTTTCATGTCATTTGATTTTTTGCTATATCAAGGTTTTATCATTACATTTTTCATTCCAAAAAGTTATGATAGATTTATCGGTCAGTACATTGGTCAATTTTTTTATATCTCAACACATAATCATTCAACAGGTAGGAATCATAAAGAAATAAATATCTCAGCAGTGCAAATATCTCCTAGATAACATTAAGCCAGACTATCTGAAACAGTAGCAAGAAATTGACTCTTGGCACGAATGAAGAAGGACTCTAGATTTAAAAATTAATTTATTTAATCTAGGTTACAATATAATTGTGCGGACATTACTTTGTCATATGGTAAAACCACATGACATGATACACTTAAACACTACTAAAATGGGCTCATTTAGAGAACTCCCTGGTTACAGAGATAATAGTCGCTAAATTCTTAACATATAAGAGAATAAAAATTATTAAACATTGTGAGTGGCAAATTGAATACGTGTTTTTAAAGCATAGGATATGAATGCAGCCAATTTTAACAGCAAATTTAAATCTCCATCGACGGTTAAAACAAATACTCAGGCAGAAAATCCCAAACAATTTTAAAGTTAAGCAGATATTTTTCAATAGCAAAAAGGATAAAGGGAACTCTTATTTAATTACTCTTATTTTTGGCTACTTTATATTGATTTTATTAAACAAATCATGGTCCCGCCATGTTTAGTTAAATATCAAATTGAAGTATTCTGTCAAAAAAACCTATTATCAAATTAACTATTAAAATTATTTGATTAATTAAAATTAACTATCTACTTAATTAAAGTTAAAAAATTAATTGTTACAAAACTCCACTAAAACCTTTTTTATGCCTTATACTATATTCCAGCAATCTTTATCTTATGATTATCTAATAATTATATTAATTTAAATAAAAGTCACTGTGGTTATGTATGTATGTTCCACATCTCCTCCTAAACCACTGGACTGATCTCAATCAAACTTGTCAAACTTTTTATTTAAGAAAAGAGAAAGGTCACCTTCAACTTTTCAAAGCCTAAAAGATGCTTAAAATTTCACTTAATTAAAAATTAAGCAAGGCGCTTTTCCGCAATGTCTTTCATTTCCATAAATTTGTTTCTCTCATTTTAATATTTTTTTCAAAATTAATTTTAAACTGAATTCGTAACAATATTCTTGTTGATCAAAAATAATACGAAGAACTGTTTCCAGAAGGAAGAATGCTAAAAGAAAATTTTAAAAGTAGACGATTTAAAAATTTATATCGGGACCAGTTATTGATTTATTTTCACGCTTTAAATTAATGAATAATTAAATAGTTAATTTAATTGTTTCAAAATATACATTAAAACCTTTCATTGACTTTAGTAATTATTAACAAAACTTGAAGTACCTATATAACAAATAATAACGTAGGAAGAAAACGGATGTTTTTAAAAATTGTCTGGTTCAATTGATATTCTCATTTTAATTAAAAGCGTTTTAGATCAGAAAAGTGATTTGTGTATTATAATATTTATACAATAGTAATTTTTACATTAAAAATATTAAACATGAAAATATTTTAATCCGGAGCAAAGCCAGGTATATCAATTAACAGTTATAATTAACAAAATTTAACAAAGATATTAACTATAAATTAATTAAATCAATTAGTCATAAATTAATTATATATTATACCGTATAAAAAGTGAAGGTGTATGTGGTTGATGGGAACTCATAACTTCTAAATAATTCTTGCTGTCAAAAAACTTTCAATATAAAAGTAGTTTGTTATGATATGGTGATAATTACCCTAATTGAAATTTTCTTTCTCTCTTCAATCTTAACGAAGCTATGGGGAAATGATAAATTGAGGGGAAGAATATCGCTTTTCAGCTCATAACTTATAAGGAATTCTAGCAGACAAAAAACTTTTAATATAAAAGTTGTTTGTTATCATAAGGTGATAATTCGCCTAATTGAAATTTTTTTTCTATCTTTAGTCGTAACAGAGCTATGGGGAAATGATAAGTTGGGGAGGGGATTGAAAATGGCTTTTTAGCTCATAACTTCTAAGAAATTGTGGCTATCAAAAAAGTTTCAATACAAAAGTTGTTTGTTGTAATAAGGCAATAATTCGCCTAATTTGAATTTTCTTTCTATCTTGAATAGTAAGGGAATTATGGGAATATAAAATTTTCAGTCCCCACCATTTCCACCCCCTTTGAGCTGGTTAGCCCATCTGCGAACTCCGCCGAGATTTTCACCCTCCTTACAACATATCCGTCGCCAGTTAAAATCTTATCAAAATTACTCTAGTTATCGTGTTTACAAAATAACACGGGCCAAAGCGTTATGCATATACTTCTCTACTAATAATAATAAGGAAAAGAACATTTTGCCCTCTATTCTCATAAGTATTGGAGCTACAAGAATGAAAGAGGATGGAAGAAACTGCAAATGACGAGAGCTTTCCAACGAGGGGTAACATGCATAGGTTAAAACGTATTTTAAGTTAGGGGGAGAGGAGGGGAAGGGTTTGAAAATCACTTTTCAGCTCATAATTTCTAAGCATTTGTAGCTATCGAAAAAGTTTAAATGCAAACATTGTTCCTTTTGATAAGGCAATAATTCGCCTAATTTGAATTTTCTTTCTATTTTCAATTGTAAAGGAATTATGGGAAAATGAAAATTTCCACCCCCCACCATTTCCACCCCCTTTGAGCTGGATAGCCCATCTACGAACTCGACCGAGATTTTCACTATCTTTACAACATATCCCAAGCTGGTTAAATTTACATCAAAATTACTCCAGTTATCGTGTTCACAAGATAACATGGGAAAAAGCGTTATACATATATATATATATATATATATATATATACCTATATATATATATATAAACTTTTTAACGAAGGGTGGTTTTGGGTTCTAGGGGTCATGATCGGTGAAGATCTGCAGAAATTTTCCGAAAGTCGTGTCATGAGAACCATTGCAATAGGTAGAGTTCCTATAAGGAATCTACCTAAAATATTATATAGGTCATTATTATAAGAACAAAAAACTATCCATTACTAATGTGACTAAGATACAATGTAAAAAAAAAAAAGTCGTTACCAAAAATAATATCCAAAGCCGGTGTTTCTTTTTTTTTTTTCTCGTATACAAAAAATATACTTAAGATAAAGTATACTTAAAGCTGGCCATTCGTATCTCTCCCAAAATGGAAATTTTGGAACACGAGAAGGAAAAAACATTCGTCAGGATCGAAAACCTATGGAAAATAGCATATCGGCTTTGAAAAGTCGGATTTCCAACCAAACCAAACTCCGGCAGTTCGTGCACCAATTTTTTGGCGAGAGCCTTTGCGAGGCCAGTCGGTCAAACGATAGACTAGATCAACACCCTGCTACGAGGATAGCAAATCTGATATCCGCGGAGTGGGGGAAGGAATAGGGGGGTCGAATATCAGCTGTAGAGGGGCCGTTCAAATATTACGTAAGCATGTTTTTTGTATTTTTTGACCCCACCCCTCCCCCCTTGGGGGGGGGAGGAGGGGGAGCGGGAACCCCCGCCCCCCCCTGGGGGGGTTCCGTAATATTTGAACGGTCCCAGAGGGGGGAAGAAGATCGCTCTCCCCTACTGCCAGCGCACTTTGGAACTTCAGATGAATGGACGTGCCTGATTTTTCCGCCTTGAATGGGTGGAAATAAAAACCAGTCTTGGGCCAAATGGATGAAATGGAATACAGGTGAATTGCCGACTTAAGAGAGATACTGTAATCGTCAAAAAATTAACGGCCTCGAAATTTTGATGAATATCGATGCTTTAGACTTCCATGAATCCGACAGTCTGCCTGTGAACATGCTAACTCTAAAACGCAAAGAGCTACTACACTGATGAAATTTGGTATATGGTCTTTCCACCAAAACTGTAGATTTCTGCAAAATTTTGGATGAAATCCGTCTTCGGGAAGTCTGTCCGGCAGGACGTATGCATAGGCACGCGATAACTCAAAAACGCAAAGAACTAAACGGATGAAATTTAGCATATGGCTTTATCATCAGGATTGCAGATGTGTATCAAATTTTGGATTGAATCCGTCCACAGGTTGCCCGTCAGTCGATCTGTGTATTCGCGTGTATGTGAAAGCGATAACTCAAAATCGCAACGACTAAAGTAAATGAAACTTGATATGTAGTTCTGTCATTAAAATTGGTCCCATGTCATCCAACTGGTGCAGAAGCTGTAATGGTTGCAAGAACAGGGCGTTCTGCCATTGAAATTGTAAATCAGTATCAAATTTCGGACCCAAAAGGTCGATTAATTTCGAAATTTAGACTCGTTTTCTTCAATATACTACGAAGCAGAAAACTAGCCTTATTTTGTTAGTACACGAGAAAGTCAAGAGAAAACTCGCGCTCGTTAGAGTTGGAAATTCTCACGCAAATATGAGTCGGTTATATCAGGGGTGGGGAAACTTTTTGCACTGAAAGGCCTTGTTAAATTTCGGCAGTTGGGCAAAAGGCCGCACGGCACAAATCTTAAAGGTTATTATTATTACTACAGAACAGAAAACACAGACTGAGACCTTGTCCAAATTAGAACTCCTATGGTGGGTGGCTCTTTGATACAGTCCGCCATTGGGGTTCTCCTCCAATTTTTCCATTTTGATTGTTTTTTCTTTTATGTGTTTTGGCTATTTTATTATTGGGGAATTTTTGTTGTTTAATTCTTTAGTGATGGGTTGGCTAATTGTAGTAAAATGCATGATGCAATCACTGGATGCTGCTGCGTTTGGAGCGCAAAAAGGTGTATTGTTATCATCGTTGATTACTTCTTCTGTTTCATATTTTTTATAGTTTTTTTCTCTTTTAATGTTTCTTAATTTTCCATTGTTTTTAACATTTAATTTTCTATTGTTTATGATTACGACATTACAGACAAGTATATTATTTCAATGCAAATTGTAAATAACTGGTAAGGCCGCATAAGAAACTCAAAAGGGGCGCAGGTTCCTCACCCCTGGACTATGCATTTCAATAAACTTTGTTTAATTTCATGTTGTTTCGAACTTTAATGGCTCGAAGTATATCCAGTGGAATCAATGCTAAAACCTACGATCATTCTCTCACAAATTCTACGCAAATTGTAAAAATAAAAATACGGACAAAATTTCATAAGAAATGTTCAACAAATTGTTTCACAAAAAATGTGGAACAAAACTCGATTCTTATAAGTTTCCTTTTCTTTTTTTCCAGTTGTCAAATTGAATGGACAATGGAGAATGTAAAAACACACAATTCTTAATGGCCTTTTCCATTTTAACATGATAATGTTTTTAGGTTGGGTTGGCATATTAGCTGTGTTTAACTAGATGTTTAATTAATTAAAAATTAATCGAAATTTTTTATTAATTTTCATCAATAATTTCGGAACATATTATCGCATGAAATCCATTATTACACTACTTTAAAATTCAAACAATTAGCTTTCTGTGAAACTAATTTCATTTCCTAACAATTATTTAATTTTAATAAATTTTATAAAACAAGTTGATCCCGCGCAGAGTGTCTGCGCTCGGTTATACGCATACCATGATTTTCTTGAAGCTTCTAGAGCTAAACTGGCGTTTCAACGCTTCAAGAAGATTTGCCAAGACAAAAAAAAAAGGCGCCAAGTGGTGTGCGCATAACAGAAAAGTAGCCAATGTACAAGTTCACAATAGTAAGTTCCATGATGTTCACCTCAATTTGTGGATTGACACAATTTTATCTTCGCTGATTTAAACTATTTTGACATTAATCTAAACATTCTCTTGCTCGCTTAAGCCCATCTGCTTCAATTCGGAATGATTGAATAATTTGATCCAAAGTTTCATTATATTGTAAGAAATACTGTGAACCCTACGTTTTAAACTCATTCTTTTTTTACGAGAAAAAGTTATTTTAGACCAGAACGTATATATTAACAGACTATGACTATAAAGTTGTGCCTAATATGGCGAGGCTACCATTTTTGTTCTATAAACAAACCGATCGTTGTCACAGGCAAAAAAGAAATTAACCTCTTTTCTGTGCCACGTACCTTAGCGTTATATATATATATATATATATATATATATATATATACTTATAAAAGGCAATGTTTGCGTGTGTGCGACGTTCAGACGAATCTATCGCACTTACAGCCATGAAATTTGGCACGCAGGTAGTCGTAATGGTGACTCAATGCACCTCGAAGCCAGAATTTTAAAATTTAATCTAGAAAATTTTTTATTTAATGTTTTGTGTTGTTTTGGATCATTTTTGGCACGTTTACGGCGGTAGTATCTTTTCTAATGATCGTTGAAAAACACTCAATCGGACAGAACAAATTTCTTTCTAATGAAGTTTGTTTTAAATTTCCAACATAATTTATTGAATTTTGAGAAATTACTAATATAATAGCCCAGATCTGTCACTCGGTAACGCTCTGATGTTACCAACAATAAAACTCGCGCCATAGCACTGCGAGACGTTAAAAAGCATTATTCCATTGTTAGAGAACTTAAATTTCAATAATTTTAAATTTAAAACAGTAATTGTCGTTCTAATTTCAAATTTATTAGCTCTAAAATAGTGAAATAAAATTTGCTATCCATTGATATAAAATTTATCTCGCTATGATCAATAGTTCCCGAGAAATTTTAAATTATATTAATACATATTTCAAATTAATTTCCGTTTTTTAATAGAAAGTAGTAAATTATGTCAGTGGTATATCATGCGCGTGATATAGTTTGGACGCCACGATGCGTCTATTTAGTGCAATCGTTATGATATAATTTGATAATATTTTTTGGCAACATTAAAATTTACACAAAGACATCTGAAGTACAAGGAAAATTGTTAAACAACAAAAAATACTTCACACTGAATGTTGTTTACCAAGAGGTTTTTTGAATAAAGAAATATGTAAATAAAAAAAAATATTTCCTGTCATAATATATATATGTTTATTTTATTTGTTTTCAATCAATGTTAAACATTTCTTTCGCATATATATCTATTTAAACACGTCAGATTTGACGGGAAATCTCTGGAATGAGGAGGCAATTTGCACCTGTCATACCATGACGGGTGATTTTCTAGTTTTTAAATAATAGTCACTTTTGCGGTAATTTTTGATAAAGATTTCTTCAAATTCTCGCATCTGACGTTCTAACAACTCTAAAATTTTCATTTTTTTTTTTTTCCCCAGCTCATAACTCGAACTATCTATCAGATTTAAACCAAGAACCGTTAAAATACCTTTCTCCGTTTTTTAAATTAATTGTTCCCTGATCAGTTCAAACAGTTTTTTTGCAAGCCAGCTTTCTCAGCGAGACATTCTCCGGAGCGAGTTAACTTTCCCATCATAATTGTTACAATCTCATAGGCTGGTGCGTGACGACCCTCGTGGCAGGTGACGTCATATACTATCGCGTTCTTCTCGGAGAAGATACATTTACTGAATGAATTCGATAATTATTTTCGGCAGTGTCTTAAAATGTTTCTTTGCCTCGTATATTTCGCATGCTATAATATCCCATCTTTCACATGCTAGTTTGTCGCATTTATTAATATTGTTTTGGATTAACTTACTCGGTACTGTTTTCCTAAATTCCATAATGCGTATTTTTTGTTTTTATTTTGTTTTCAATACTTTTTCATGTCATTGTGGGCGTTTTTTTTTTTTTTTCATTTTGTTGAAGTCAAGATAGCACGGGCAATGCCGCGCGCATATTGCTAGTATATATATATTAGTTCACAAACAAAATTTTCACAATACATCTTTTCTTTATATAATCGCGTGCAACAAAATAGCAAGATTGGATTAATCAATGAATATTATAATAGATCTTCTTCGACTAAGCAAAAATCATCATGATGATTGGAATTAACAAGATTTTTTTTTTAGGCTGGCATTCTTTCAGTAGGTGCATTGATGTAAAGTCGTTGCTGCACCAGAGATACTACAGCTGATGCGATCAAGAACCTATACTTTCAGCTTAGTATGGTAGTTGGCTTGGCAAAACAATCAAGTCGAAACTGAATCAAGCCTAAATCATTATCAAACTACAATGTTTCTGGGCTGAAGGTTCGAATCTCCCCCCCTTTCAACTCAGACAGGAGACGCCGCCCCATGTCCCAGTGCCTGATGCCATTGCTTCTTACCGGCTGGGTGCAGTGACAAAACAAATTTGGCACCCGGACGAAATCTGCGCCAGCGCCCCTACACCTACAGGCTGCAACAGAGTAACACATAGATTAGTTTCTTAAAATCTTAGTGGAAATCGGCTGTTCTATACTGAAAAAAGGACTGGCACAAAAAATAAGAAAGGAAGACATAGTGTATTGTTACAGATCATGGAAAGTCGCTTCCCAGCAAACCTGGGTCTTATGGTTGGGAAGGGTTTCCTGGAGTGGCATGGGTGACTCCAGCGACTCGTAGCACGCGTGACCGCGGCGACAAAGCAGCGACCCGGCACGGCGATAGCGACAAATTTGGCGACCTGGCGACAAATAGATTATGAAAAACTGTACGCACTGCTCGATATTTCTATTGGGGTGAATCCGGATTTTCCTTAAGAAAATTCTATAAGCGTCTCACGACCCTAACAGGAGGTATATAAGACCGTTTGGACCCCTAGCAGTGGTGTCTTTTGTCGACTAGTTACTTCTCTTTGAGCGCGAACGTCTTCAGATATCCGCTTCAGTAGTAATTATTCTGGTGAGCTGTTTCTTTATTGTCTTTGCACTAATTATTTGCTGTTTGTGCTATTTAAGATGTCAAAATTGCTGAATTTGCTCCTTACCGCAGCAAGTTTGATGACTCTATTTACATTGGTAACCTGTGCAAGGACTATTGTTCTCTTACCTGTGCTACACAATGTTGTCTGTATATTTGTAAATAAACCTTCGTCTCATTATCCTGCGTGTTGGACTGTTTACACCATACACCCGCGGTAAGATTTTTGTGCAACAATATGTTTATGATATTTAATAAAGAAAAAAAACAAGCGTGAAATAATTTTGTTTTGACCTAACATCAAATAGGCTAAGTTCAAGTTTTTTTACATCATGTACATTAGAAAAAACATGTGCAATAATATAACAATGATAATATCTAACTAAAGTGACCACTTGAAAAATTAATGTTCAAACAATTTTCAGTGTCTAGATTAGTTCCTCTGTTAACCATTAAACACTCAAATTATTTGGTTTAATTCTCCTCTTCTTTTAACGCAGAAAGTTTTTTTCACATCATCGTAGAAATGCTTTGATGCCTTCTCATTCAACATAAATCCTTAAAGATTAGAAGGAGCGGTGTATCTCTTGATTTAAGTTTCTTAAATAGTCTTTTTTTACTTTCAATTTAGGTTTGCTAAAACTCTCGTTCATTCACGACAGAAACTAGTGGGAGTCAAGTAGATTCTTGATTGTGGTCAAATTTGAATAGTTTTCATGAAGACCAGTTGTATATAGATAATTTAAAAGTCAGAGCAGTAGCATTTAGCTTACTCTTTTTTATTCATTTTTCAGCCTTAAATTGTCTTTACCTATCACCCAGAGAATACCCGACTCTCTATTTCAACAGCTGGTTCGTCCTTCTCCAGATCGTGTGGGTACAAATTTTGCCAGAAGTAGTAGCGGCCTCCTCTCTTAAAGTTTTGTTAGCTAAAGGGTCGTCAGTTGTTTAGGAGACAGCAAAGAGTCGAAAATTTCATTCACCTTTGCGTTGATTGTAAATCGATCGTCTCTCTAACTCAGCTTCTATTTTATTATTAACTTGCAGTCAGGCAAGTTTTAATTTTTTTAATGTTGAGAAATTTCAGAGCTTTCATCTTCACATTTTTCTTCAAAAAATCTTTTCTTCTTCCTCTTCCTTACCTCCTTAAAAGACGGGTCTGGATTAAGAGCAAGACAAGAATGTTTTGCTTCTTCAAGGACTTCATTCAAAATTGTACCTGTACAATCTTTTATTTGTGCAGTCAGACCTTTTAAGAGGTTGCAGGCAACATCAATGAATCCTCTTTTTGAAGCATTTTACTGACGATGTCTATTTTTTTAATGTTTTCTGCCAGAAGCAAGTAAAAGCTACAAATTCAAAGGTCTGAATACCTTTCAAATGTGAAACAGCCCTAGACTTCGTTTTAGGGCTCGATACTGCATCTAATGCCAGGAGATTCACAGCCTCTACAATCTTGACCAAGTGTTTGTGAACGACAGTTATAGGTTCTCTACGAGATGACCACCGAGTGTCACTTTCTTTTTTCAGTGCCCTTGTGCCATAAAAAACCAATCAATCAATCAATCTTTTTTTAGTGCCAGTGGCGAATACTTTAATAAAACCTCCCATCTATTAGTAGAAGCGCTAAAATATGCCATTTCATGTACTGCTGTAGCAGCATTTACACCGACCAAATTCAGTGATGAGCAGCACACGGTACAAGTTTGGCCAAAGGGTTACTTTCTGAAATACGTGCTTGTACTCCCTGATATTTACCAGCCATATTTGCGCCGTTATCGTATGATTGCCCTCGGCAGTTCTTAAAGTCTAATCCTTCTTGTTCAATTTTCTTCAAAATCTCCTCCGAAAGTACGACGCCAGTTTTGTCACTCACGCTAAAAAGTCTATGAACCTTTCAGTAAATTCTGAAACATTTCCAATCTCTCACGTACCTCAAAACCTGAGACATTTGTTCAAGGTGGCTGACGTCAGGTGTACAATCAAACATATCAGCATACTACTTGGCTTCCTTTACCTCTTCCATGATTTCTTCTCTTATTTTGTTAGAAATTATCTCGAGAAATTCATTTTGAGTTTTAGATAAAAAAAAATATGTAACTTGACCCTTTCTATGGCTAAGGATATGTTCCCTAAGTGGAGGGTGATAATGAGATACAAGTTCTATACCTTCATTGGTATTTTCTTTTAGCCACGATGACAAAATGAGGAGGGCAGATAACTTTGTTTTTCTCTCTCTTTAGCTTTTCTACGATTTTCCGCGCCCGGCAATTTTCTGGACATCTTTCGTTGAGTAGCAGAGTGAGGTTACGTTACGGAATTGTCTTCTACCGTCCGTTTCAATATCTGAAGACTGCCTCTTTTGGATGATTTTACTCAGTAAAGGGGTGATGGGGGTGTAATATGAGCCCATTTCCGGAGTCCGGACAGGCGCATACGCGGAAGGAAGCTGTAGTGTGAAGCGTTCCAACATTCCTACGCGAATCCATGAGTCACACCCCTCAGGGCCCTGCGTCTCGTTGAGCCGGCGTTGAATGGGTTTTATCAACAGACACATCTTAAGTAAAATTAATTATTTAATAACATTACAACTGGTTTTGATTCCGGGCTAGAATTTAAACAGAAAATAAGAAGTAAAACATAATTTTTTAAATATTTTTATGCTATTTTTTAAAAATTTTCTTTTAAATTTTTCACCTCCCCTGGGGTGGCGCCCCCTCCCGGCTGGCGCCCGGGGCAACTGCCCCGGTTGCCCCCCTCTTGTTTCGTCACTGGCTGGGTGGACACAGGACTTTCAACTCAGACAAAAAAAATATATGCAGTCGAACAAAAGATGCAATGATCGCGTACTAAAAAATATATTCAAAACTCAAATACGCTTTCTATTCCCCCGGCCCCTTGGTGGGGGGGGGGGGGTACAAATACAAAGGTTATAAGCAGGAAATCTATACTTATAAAAGGCAATGTTTGTGTGTGTGTGTCTGCGATGTCCAGACGAATCTATCGCACTTACAGCTATGAAATTTGGCACACAGGTAGTCGTAAGGGTGACTGAATGCACCTCGAAGCCGGAATTTTAAAATTTAATCTAGAAAATTTTTTATTTAATGTTTTGTGTTGTTTTGGGTGATTTTTCGCACTAATTTCTCAATAGCATGGTTTCGGATAATTGTGCGAAAAAAATAGATAAACCATTTGAAAGAGCACGCGATTTCCATTCTAATAAAGTTACTGAATTTTGGGAATTTTTTTTTAAATAGTCACTTTTCATAAATAAAATTTTCTGGAATCCTAAAAACTCTTGCATCCGATGTTCTAATAAAGATATCATTTTGAAAATTTTTCAGCTTATAACTGCAACGGTTCTGTCGGATTCAAAACAAGAATGGTTAAAATATCTTTTCCCGTTTTTTTTAAATTATTTTTTTCCTGGTAGTTGAACGATATTTTTCCTCTAGCGAAACTTCCGCGTGCGACAGCTCTCCGGAATGTTGCTGGCAATTTCATTGGCTGACGGGCCAGGGTGACGTCATTACTTTCGCGTTCTGCGAGGAGATGATTAATTTACTCGATAATTTCGATTATTATTTTTAAGCGTGTCTGAACTTATTTCTTTGCCTTTCATACTTTTTTTTGCGGTGTAATAAATATCACATTGTAATTTTTTAACATTGTTTTGGATTAACGGTACTGGGTCGAGAGGAAAAAGAAGCGGACAAACTCAATAATATATATATATTTCTGTTTTGATTTCGTTTTTAAAACTTTCATTTATGTAATTGTATGTGGGCTTTTTTTTATTTTGTTGAAGTCCCGATCCCACGGGCAACGCCGTGCGCGTACTGCTAGTAGAAAATATAACAGAAAATTTTCACAATTTTATAAAGTAAACAAATCAAGAGTGCTTTCTGAATGATTTGTGTTGAAAAGAACCGAGAGAATCTGTCAATATCTTTTCAGAAATGAAACTGGTCAAGTTAATAAAAATGTATTTAAAAAAGCATAACTTAACACACGATTTTGGATTCAAGGAGTTTAAAAAGAGGAGATTCATCACATCTCGATATTGAAATTTTTGACAATTAATTTTTTCTTTGTTTCTGAGGAAGCAAAATATAAAGGAGGAAAATGGATTCAATGCATGTGACATCCCTATCGAATGAAAAACGGAATTGGACATGTCGTCTAACATTTAAGCACGCGTCGTCTTTTATTATGCAGAGCGGTCCCGTGCTTTATCCTCCTGCAAAATACGCAATAGATTCCAGAATAAAATGAGTGCAACATATTCGCAGTGCATCTGTGAGCATGAATTGAGTTTATAACAATTGCCAAATGCAAATTTAATGAAATCTGAGAGATCAGAACTGTATTCTGCGTACGACAATGATTTTATCTTTTTTGGAAGAAAAAAAATCGACGGGAGGCTGTCTCTGCGAAACGGCCGTAGACTTACTTACCTTACTCAGCTGTGACTTTCTGTGAATAAAGTAGCTCTATGTGACTATTAACTCTATAGTCTATAGTGACTATGTGACTCCATGTAAAATTCTTCATGATTTTCACTGACTTTGCAACTCGACTGTGACTAAACAGTACTTCAAATTCTAAAATTATTTTTGTAATCTTCAATGCCTACCTTTTTCTACTAAATGAAACTAAAACCAACTCTCTCTCTGTTATTTGGTTGCGGAGCTATAAGCGTTTAACTTTAGTACGAAATTCGACGTCATACAAGAATTCTTGAGTAATATTTCGCGCGATCGATGACTGAATTGTCTTAGTCTGCATGCGCGCGCATTGGTCGCTGTGACGTCATTAAAATTTTTCGTGATTTTCACCAACTTTGCAGCTCGACTGTGACTAAACCGCAATTCCAAATTCTAAAATTCTTTTTGCAATCTTCAATGTCCGCCCTTCTCTGTTAAATGAAACTAAAACCAACTCTCTCTGTTTTGGTTGCGGAGCTAACAGAGTTGAGCTATAGCGCAAAAAGCGTCATAATTTTTTTCCTTCCCCGACACACCATTAGACCATTATGGAGAGACGTAAATCTACGTCAAAAAACAGAAATTTGAGTTTTCCTCGCCATCCTAGAGAAATCCTGAGCTTCGAGAAGTCATTGTAGGTCTAAAAATAAAAATACCCCGAAAATTCGGAAATCCGCCAAAGAATAATTTCCTGTCACGTCTAAAAATGGTCTTCCCCTTCCAAATTAAAATTCCATTCAGATCAGAAGAAATGTTCACCGTTTCTTTTCTAACCATTTAAATTCAAACTTTTTACAGTTTTGCTTTTTCTAAATACGGTAACGTTCTCAGCTAAATTTATTAAAACATTATCACAAAAATTTCAGCCCCAGAGGTCCCCAACGATCTTACTCCACTCAGGGACGAAGCTAAAAGAGAGGGCGAAGTTTCTTGCTAGGGCTGAGCAAAGTTTGCTAATGAAAAATTGTAATATGAAATTTTTCAATGCTTGCATGCGGTTTAAAAAAAAGAGAGAGAAGACAGTGAAATATGTTTTGAAACCCAAGTAAATTGCAAGTTCACACCTTTTTTGTTTATTCAATAAAATCAGCAACTTTGAGTCTTAAATTCTATGTACAAAAACGAAGATATGGAATCAATATTACGGCATACACAATAAATATTGCAGTTCGCAGTAATTGCAGAATTATTTCAAATCATTCTTCTGCAGCAAAGTTACGGAATAGAGATTACGACTTCCCACACTAAAGTCCCCTAATGGAAAATCTCATCCACTCATCATGTTATCCAAACTTTATGGGTTTCAACACTCATGACTTTTAATATAAATGGTTCAAAAACAAGCCAGCAGTTTGTTGTAAAGAGCATGCATTAATTATTAACTTTAATTTGGAATAACATGCACTGCATTTCTGTCGACGCTATCTGGCAGCTTTATGCTTTTGGGTATCTAAATAACACCACATAAGGAGATATTACCACAGCCTTCCATCGGCAAGATTCCACAATTTAATCGGAATTCGGATTCAA
>BGPR01033440.1:0-16979 GCA_013235015.1 Araneus ventricosus | reverse complement strand
GCATTCCTATTGAAATGGCTTGAATAAAGTAGCACCAAGATAAGTCACGTGACACTTGGAATTTGGCGATAAAAGGTTGCCAACTGAGTGCTATACCTATGACTATATCGCCGTTTTTGGCAGAAAATTTGGTAGTTTTATACGATTAAGCAAGTCGTGAGCATTATACAAATATTCCAGGCAGTTTCGAAATGGGACGGATGGATTCATTAGATTTTTACCGAGAATTTCGTTATTCTTTTCCCCACAAATTAATAAATAAAATAGTGAAATCCATCAATCATAAATTAAATAATTATTTAATATTTTTTTAGTTTAGATACTGTAGATTTTTAAAGCAGTAAGTTTTTTTTGTTACAATTTCGATCTAATTTCTTTCCATTATTCTACACAGTTTCATTTTTATTTCCAGAAGGTAGTATTTAATGTTCATTTATTTTACATAAAATCAGACTTCTTTGCTTGACTTCAAGGTCCACTTAATTTGATAAGTTTTTAATCTAGTTTAGCTTGTACTTGATTATATTAATCTTACAAGCATTTCTACGTTTTGTATGGACAAAAAATTATTTATACATAATTTCGATGACAATGCAATATTTTTATGTTTTCCCCCTCCCCTGGGAATTTCAAAATAAAATTGAACACATGCCAAAGAGAAATTTTATGCCAAAAAGTAAAAGGAATTTCATGTCTAAAATTTTCATAAAACAAGCATTATTTGGGAGACTGGCATGATCTCTTACTTTAGTATAAAATTTGTCATTTTTTAAAAGAATTTAAAATAGTTAAACATTAAGAGGGAAAGAAACTGCAGTTCGAAAGTAACATTATTTTTAATTTTTATAATGAAGGTATGATTAATAGCTAAATCATCCTTCCTGCTCCTCCACACCTTTTCATTATCTAACTAAATCAAGAATTCAGCCAAACTCATTTTGATTTATATGTGTACTAAAAATCCAAGATTCCTTTAATATTTTAACTCATTTTGATATGTACGTTTGTGAAAAAAATATTTCTATACAATCTTACTCATAATCTAGTTCCCAAATTATTTTATTTACTTAATCTTATCGTAAATTTTCCATTTTTTGTCCTTTTTTTTTCTTTTCTTGTTAGCCTTGTAGTAAAATTTTTAACTTCAAAGGAAGCATACTAAAATTATATTTTCTATGAGATTTTATTTATTTTTTAATTAAATATTGTCCCATTTTCTATTCTTATTGTTTCGTTTAAGTGGTAATGTAACTGTTTTGACTTTGCATATTCATTTCTTTTACTGATTTTTTTTTAGGATCAGTTTCTCTTTCCTTCATTTTTCTATTTAGTTTCAGTAAAAGTGTTTTACTTATAATTGCAATGATGCTCTTATCACAACAAAATATTCTTAAATTGTTTTCTTTGGGTAGGGATAAGATCTCATACACCTTGAAAATAGCTAGCTATAACGATGCTACACACGATAACGCCTGCTGCATTCGTGCTTACCAATTTTTGCCTGACGACAGGTCATGTTATGTTGATTCAACTCGTAACAACTGTTGCGAGTTTCTTGCATCTGATGGTATTAATTTGCAAAGTGTTCAGTACTCGTAATTCAAAAAGCAGATTTCTGGCTCTTCTAGTTGCACCATGTTTTCATATTTAATTTAATTTACCCCAATTCTTGTCATAAGCATATTTATTCAAGCTAGTAAACTACATAAACAGTATTTTTACAAAAATAGCACTTGGAACATACAGCTAAAAAAGAAAGATAAAGGTTAGCTTTAATTTAAAAACAGTGGTTACTAATGAAATTTATTTCTTAACATTACAAATTTTAGATTTTTATGGATGATTTAGAATTTACATTTAATGTCCTTTAACTCTCCGAGCGGCGCAAACGTCTTTTTCTGTTTTCCATGTTAAGTTCAAAAGCGGATAGCTCTTATATATATGTATATTTTCTTACACAATCATGGATAAAGTATTCTTAAGATTTCAGAGATATAATTAAAAATAAAAAAGATTGACTCATTTACTTTAAAAGCTAAGTTTTCTAACCATACAGATAAAAGTTTAAATAATTGGGCGCTCAGAGGGTTAAATATTGTTAATTTAGTATTTTTGCTTCTAACTCTGTTGATTTGCAAAGAAGCAGTAATTGATTTTGCAACATGACAAAGTCTAATTTTAAAATATTCAAATAACACACTTTTGATTAAAAAAATATGATTATCGAAAGTAGTTTGATTTAATATATGATTATTTAAAACAGAAAATACATTATTTGCATTTATTTTTCTCATTGAATCCGCAATCAACAATTCCAAAACATTTTTTGAGGTAATTTTTCCAGCAGCTTGAATTATGCGAAAACTTTTTTCTAAGATTTTACAGAGTTGATAAACATCTTTACTTGGCTTAATAAGACCATCTTTATTTTTACGATTTATTAAATGATATGAATTTTCTGCAGAATTCTCATCATATATTAATGCATCACAGCATTCCTCACATTTAACTGCAGAAATTAATTTACGCTGCACAAATCCTGAAATATAAGAAACAACATCTTCAACATACTCACTTAATATTTTAGAGGAAGGTACTTTAGAGTAAGCATGATCAGATGTTACTGCCTCAGAGTTATCGATTATTTGCAAATCGTCACTTAAACGACGATCATCGTCATGATTAATATTTTGTACAAAATTATTTTTACTTTTACCCTGACTTCCTACACTTAGAATATTTATTTTTGAAAGAGAAATGCAATTAGCATTTTCTGAAGAGGCTATTTCGTGCCTCACAAGCAACTGCTTGTATGCTGCTTTGAATTGCTTTGCGGAAGGATTATTGTTATATCCCCCACGACTTCTAATCATGCTAAAAAAGTTTCCAAGTGATCTTGGCTGAATTTATATGTCATTAAAAATGACAGCGGAGATTCATCTGGCTCAATCAATGATTTATATAAGCCTTTCACACTTTCTATGCATATTAAAAACCTTAAAAACCCTGTCCCCCATTTGCTTGAAACAACATTGATTCCATCTTTTGACATTGTTAGGTTTCGTAAGTATAAATCACATTCATTGTAAAAATAAAAAAAAAGTTTTTGCATTATCCATTTTAATTGGCGATTTAAAACCTTTACTAAGTAAAATTCTGCTATTCAAACTGTCAAATAGCTTATCAAATAGACGAATAAATCGAACTGCATCACAACCTTTAAATTCTGTTTTTTTTAAAAAAATCATTTGCTAGCCAGTCCAAAGCATTTGCAACACTTTCACTTAATGTCTGTGTGCTGCTAATTTAACTTTCATTTTTTCGTCGTACCACAGAATATGGCGATTTTGAATTTTTGTAGCTGCCAAGAGTCCTTCATCTTGCTGAATTTTTCTAATTTTACCACATAACTCCAATCTATAATTTGGTTATTAGCATCGAACATTGAATCTTTAGATCCCAAGGTGTCACGCACTTTAAACAGTGGCAGGGATCAAGAAAAATGCATACATCTTCACCAGTTATTGGATGCTGAAAAGTTGATTTTAAATTGACTGCCTCTATTCTTGCTCCCAATTCATTACCAACTTTAAAGTTGCAAAGTAAGCCATCAAAGGTTAATGCAACCACTTTGATTTCGGTTTCATGCAAATATTCTAAAGCTATCTTAATTAAATTTGTTCGCTTGATATCATTCAATCCGTCAATTAGAAAATATGCAATTGTAATTTTCCAATTTCCATTCACTGCATTAACCATAAATGTTAATGCATTGTTAGCAATTGGTAGTTCAGGACTTTCCAAGTCAGTTCCATAGTCGATGTATCGACATAATTTGCCATTATCTAATTCGGTTTGTCTTCGAATTGACATTTCATCTATAATAAGACAACACACAATTTGTCTGTTTCGTTGAGAAGCTTCCACAGCTTTGCATTTTAACATTTCAAGAGCTTCCTTGGTAAATCCAGGTGATCCGTCAACTACTTGATACCATTTTTTTACTGTTGATGTATGGGGCAAACAAGTTTTGAAAACTTTCCTCACATATAAATAGGCTTTCTTAGAATAAAAGTGTAGTGTCAATGCAAAACTTCTCAATTCTGGAGCATACTTTCCCTTTTAAGACCAGATGCTCTAAGTAACATCTCTAAAGCTGGTCCATCAAACATTGTCTGGAAAAAAAGATTTAAATGTTGAAAACCAAGATTTAGTTATTTCAAAAGACTTTTAAAAAATGACAATGCAATTAAACTTTTAAAACTACAATTCCTTATTAAAAATAAATTTTAAGAAAAATAATGCCATTAAATTATATTCACATATTAAGCATAATAGCAAATTTTACATTTTTTGTGTATTTAATTAGGGGAACTGGTTGGTTTAACGATGCTGAATATCAATACATGCGTTTACTATTATATACAAAAATAAACATGGATGTAGTTACAGTTAATATATATATTTACATATAAAATAGATAAACATGTACAAAGATAAAAGTTGCAGGTGAACTGCTTGCTGGTTCTGTCGTTAGACGTTTTTTCTTAAGATCTGATAGCATTTCTTTCAATGTAAAGAGTTTCTTTTCCAACCTCTTGGTTTTTCTCTCAGCATTTTTTATTTTCATTTTTTTCTGTTGACTCTGAGCAATAGATAGTAATTTACCTGCCTTTGTTGGTGAATTCATATCATCATCATCAAAATAACCAAGGTAATGCTTCCGTTTTCTAGTAGCTGAAAAAAAACGAGTTAATAATCCATTTAATTAAGGGTGGATACATGAAAAGCCTCATGAGAGACATATCTTCAGAGATGAAGAAAATGTCCACACAAATAAAACCATACACACATATTCATATTTAGATAGAGAAAGATTTTATTAGATTAACAAATAAAGGATAGGTCATTAAAAGTTGAGATTTCCCCTTAGAGGGAATCCAGGATTGGTCTTTTGTTAGAAAAAAATGCTTTCTACCAAAACATGGTAAAAACCACAGTAAAGGTCTGATAAATACTATAATGTGTTTAGTAATTACCAGCAACTAATATTGCTAGATGAATACCAGATTAGCTAGATGAATATATATACCTGTAGACATAGATGTACGCTCATAGTATTAATGTTCACAAACACAAAAACGTACATTCCTGAAGTGGAAGAGTTATGTGAAGGGTAAAGTGAATAACATGCAATAAATACTTATTAGAGGAAACTTAATTTTGATGTAAAACTGCACAAGAGAGTAATATAAATGAAAATTTACTGTATTTGAATTTATTTGCTTACTTATCAATATATTATTTGTTATTACTACTATTAAATCACTAGATCACTTTTCAAATGATAACAATATAAGTATTTTGACATAATATTATGTAATAACTCCCACTTATACTTTATAAAAGAATGAGGACAATGAGAGAAGATGTGGCAAAGAGTTTTCAAAATATTAGTATAAATGAGCATACATAACTTTAAAGCACATGCTTATAAATAATTTATGATTATATTGCAAAATAGTTTCACTATGCTTTAGCGAAGTAGCGGATACCTTAATACAAATGAATATTAAATATTTTCTTTTAAGTATGAGAAAACATGCTTTTCCCTCTAAGACAGTAAAAATCATTTTGTGGTAAATAATGTTCAAACCTGAGACAATATATGACATTTTTTTTGTATATACAGGATGAAATTTTAATTGGAATTTTTAGAAAATGCACATTATACAAGAAATATTTTAAAATCTGAATAATATTAAAATACCATGTATCATATTTTTGTACGAGAAACTTTGTAAGCTTTCTCTGGTTATAATTTATTAATATTAAAATTCAGAAGATTATGACAAAATGCTTATCTAATGACAGCTGATTAAGAACATTTTGATAAGATTTCCAACAAAAACACATTTTTGCGACATATCCACAACAAAACTACAATCTATATCAAATTATAATTTTTGGATTTACCTTGTTCAATAACAGGCTCAGGTTCAGGTGTTTTCCTGACTAATGGTTTGCGTGTAATTTTCCTTTCAATTACATGTTTGGGAAAATTAAAAACAGTTGTCACAGCAGTTTTTTTCAACCATGTTCCACCAAATTTCTCTCTGTCAAAACTATCTGGAGAAAAATGTTTAGAACACAATCTGGACGATTTAGTGGCTTTAAAGTTTTCTCTGCGTATTTTTATCCCCCAAATTTTTCTTCTTTCTACATCCTTTGGAAAACTACAACAAAATTGAATAAAATAAGCAATGATAGAGAGTAAATTAATGCTTTATTGTAATGGTAAAAACTTTCAAAAATGACCCATAAGTTACAGGCATGCGTAAAGAAAGGAAGAAAGAAAAAACGAAATAGAATAAATTTAGTAAAATACTGTATATATTCTATTTTTATTTTAATAACAGAGAAACACTTCAAGTAAAAATATACATAACCACCTGAAACATGAAAAAATTAAAAGCTTAGTAAATAAATAAGTAAATGATACAGACACATATATTTTTTAAATTGTAGAATGTCAAAAAAAATATTATATTTATTCCAACAATTTTATTTTTTTATTTATCATTATTTCTTAAACATAAATTTATGATTTTAATAAGTTTTATACTTAACAGCAGAGTATGTCATTATTAACTTTGTTTCTAAATATATATGGGTAACAGGGAAAAAAACAAAAGCCATTAAATTTTCTATTCTAAAACTGTTGAAACTTAAAATTAAAAATAAAATTTCAATATTACATATTTTTTTTTAATTAGCTAAAACATTGCATTTAATTTTAGTTCAAGCAACTATTTACAAAAAAAAAAATGCCTAATGCAATTAAAATCTCGCCTAATGCAATTAAAATCTAAAATAAATTAAACTACATTAACAGTTATTGTTTAATGAAACCAAAACAAACATTCATTTGGCGACAATCTACATCGCCAAATAGAGAAATGTTATAGGTTTCGTAAAAATGCAAATTAATCAAACTCAGAGAAATAATTATTCAATAAATGTTTGAATTTTTAATATACAATGATACTGAGATTTATTATTGCATATATTTGGGCTGTTTAGAAGTGAATGTTTCTAGTTTTATGAATAAACTGTATCATACATATGATGACATCTTAATAAACCTCTTTTATATTGAAAAAAAACGCAACAAAAAGTTTATACATACCAGTGAAAGGTAACAGGACCTCCTTTGACTGCTCTCTCAGTGCACCCAAAGGCACAGCAACTCACAACCATTACATTTCTGTAGTTAAACAATCAGAACTTCATTGGATTTAAATGTCGGCTATACAAATCAATGCAACTGTAAAACGGAAACGGGAGGTTTCTGCCAAGCGTCACGTGACTTTATCTTGTCCCCCAAAACTAGTTCGGCTGATTTCTCTAGTTATCTTTCCTCTGAGGTTTTCACAAGTACGATCATTTTCCGTTCCGATCGCAGTTAACTCAGCTTCCCTGTGAATATTTGTTTCGAACAATTATTGCAACTTTCTACGTCACCTCCGATAGAACCCTTACCCTTATCTATCGGAGGTAACGTTTCCTATCGTTATACAAGAGCTGTAATCATTCGAAAACGCATATCATAACAAGAATGGCGACTCATAGCGTCACAGGAAATACAGTGAAACCTCTTCGAACGGCCACCCCTCTTAACGGCCAATTTTTCGTGCCACGGATTTTTCGGCCCATAGACCTAATGTTAAAATAACCCCTAGCAACGGCCACCCAACCCCTCTGAACGGCCGCCGGGTGGGTTCGCCCATCCCATTTAACAAACGCATCGGTTAGATATTTACTTTTTAAACTGAAAAACGAACTGAAAAAGTTTTTTTTTCCGAGAAGGGTAAAAACTTAAAACTGTCATAAATTGTATCCGTTTTTCAAAAAATGTAAAAAATTATTAAATAAAGTACTATTTTCTCTTTAGATAAGTCTCAAACTTCATTTTAAATAAGAAATATGTGTCAGACTTTTTTTATTATGTATTATAGCAATTATCTTGTAATTGTAACGAAAACCCTTTAGAGCGGCCACCCCCTCTGAACGGCCAATTTTTCTCGGAACGGAGAGGTGGCCGCTCAGAGAGGTTTCACTGTACCAATGAACCTGCGCCGGGGGGGGGGGCCGTGAAATGGCCATCGACCGCGACCGCAAAAAGAATGAACTTCTTTCTAAGCAAAAAAATGGGCTTACATGGTGCCATCTGTTGACAGAAGATAGAACTAAAAACTAAAACTTAGGCTAAGTATATTAAAAAGGAATGATTTTTTTTTAAATTTTGAAACACTGCACATTTATTTATCAATGACTGAATCACACCTTTTTGACAGTAGTATTCATCACTGGTATTTGAGATTTTTTATATTGCTTTGAAAATAACAGTTCATCAAATATTCGTCATCCCTACAGATGAGTAATTAATAATGTGTGAGATGTGTTTGTAATGCAGTCCATCAAAAAAATATCCGAACGCTGCGCTTGTCGTTATTCAAAGCCAAATTATCAGACATTAAAACTGTAAATGCCTGTCGCCGTAATAAAATGTCCTCTATAAGTCTGTATATAGTTTTTTCATGCAAGGGGTCGTCTTCATATTTAGATTTAAACAAACTCCTTTTTTTCAATTAGCAACTCCCAATTTAGAATAAAACTTAGAACTCTCCAATTAAAATTTGCCCGAATACATACATACAAAATTTTCATTAAACGGTTGATAGTTATGAATAGTTGAAATTAGGAAGTCCTGATGTTAAATGAGAGTTCCCATTTCATATATCTCAAAGCATAATGAATCGAATATCTAATTTTGAATAGAAACGTAAAAAATAAATAAATAAAACAAAAAATAAATTGATGCCAATCTCAAGAGCTGAAATATCACCGTTCCAGATTTCAGCTGTTTCTGCCAAGTGGTTACTAAGATATGCAGCAATAATTAAAGCTTTCAGAGTGGCATACTTTTAACTTTCTTTGGACGCTATCTCACTTTACATGCGGATTCGCTAGCAGAAAAAAAACCCCACTAAAATGAAATGGAAAACGTTGTTGTCGTCTTGTTGATATATTGGTACGTCTCGCAACATTAATTTAGATAAAGATAATTATATCATTTTTTAAAATGAATGTGGAGTTGAAAAAAGAAAATAATAATCGATAGATGTAACAGATTCTGTTCTGTTTCCCTGTTAGCACAAGATGGCCTACAATATTGCTACGATATCTTCAAGATATTGTACGGCATTCAGAATATCGACTGACATAGTGGAGATAACGTAAACTCCCAATTATCACTAGATATTTTACGATTTCTGCAGGTTGTTGCTACGATATTCTGAATGCCACACAACAACGTAAATATATCATATGAATAATATAGAGCATCTTGTGCTAATAGGGATATCTTGTACTAATAGGGTTACATCTGAAGCGGAATTTCGTTCCAACCACGGAAACGAAAAATGGGAGCCGATCGCGGTTGGTGCAAAGTTTTGTGAAATCTCTAATTGATAAAAAAAGCAAGGAAACAAAATTCTGTATAAAGTACTAAACAGTGGCGTAGATAAAGGGGGAATGGTCCGGCCCGGGCAGCAGTTTAAAGGGGGTGGTAAAATCAGACATGCAGGAAAATAATTTTATAACTAAGAAGAGAAGCGGCACTACCTCAAAAATTGTGTTCATAAAAAATAACTAATTTAATAAATTCGTAAATTTCATCTTTAGTCGGTAAATTGCCGATATTTGAAAGAAAGACTGGAGGTGGAAGCGCGATTTCGAAACCTATCTCTATTAAATCAGTAATAAAATTTTTTTCCCCTGGAATTTACTTCCTTTTATTTTATGTGCCCTAGATAGCTTGAAAGGAAGGTCGCATGTTGCAAGTTTGCCCCGGGCGGCAAAAGTTATAGTTACGCCACTGGTATGGAAGTATGTAGCATTAAACGTATGAATGAGTAGAAGAAGGCAGAATTGTTGCGTCATGGATGCATTAAATAATGAGCTTCATTTGGTTCACACATATTTACTGGGGCATTCATTACACATAAACAGCACAACACATTTAGATAATTACACAGATCGTTATACTGAGGCATGCATAACATTCTACCCTTCCTGATACACACAGTCATAAACAAACTCTCGCCGAGAGTCGAACACCGTTCGGGTTCAGATACATTTAACTTGTGTCGCACAAGCTTTAGACACCACATCTCCTCCCTTCTTAAGGCTGCCGTGTACACGCCACCTACAATTTCAGAGCGTAATGCTATAATATGGAGATTAATACTTACACCTTTTCTGGCTTTCTATCTCGTTTTTTTGGATGCAATCAAGTACATTTGATAGAAGAAATAAAAATGCATGTTTTGACATAGGGACTTTTTTTCTGTCAGCTTAAAGTATTTTTAAATATTTTTCAAAAGTCGCTAAACTTCAATTTCGGGTTTTAAACATTTTTAGAAAATTTTCAAGCATAGGTAAAATAAAAGTAACTTACGATGCATATTTTAATTTTTTTTAAATGTATAAAAGCTGAATTTTTAAAAAAAGAATCTGAAAATAAATTTGCGATTTCCCCCACTTTGCAAAACTCCTCCTATTCGGCGGAAGGATACACATCTGAAGCTCCTCCCTCTCTTTTGGAGTGACAAAGATTGATTGAGTTCTTATCTTTATTTTTTGTTTACTATCTCAGCCGTGCATTTCTGTGTGTGCTAGCTGTTAACAAGGACCGACCTTACTAAATGCGGGACCCAAATTGAAACATTTGGGATAACCCCGATATATTTAAGTTTTAATAAATAATATATAAGTACATAAACAATGTGAAATTTTAATAAATAAAATAATAATTATTTTAAAAGTTTTAATAAGTTTAAAATAATAACTTTACTTACTTAAAACTTAAATTTTATAAAAATTGAAGAAATGATAAATTTTTTATTGCTTTTATGATTGGATGCATTATAAAACAATTAAGTTCTCGAGGGAATTAAGAGTCGTATAAAGTTATTTATTCATGATCGCTGAGGAACACAAAGAACGAACGTATTTAGCTAATGAAAACACAGAAACCTATAAAGAAAATTACAATTGTTGACTTCTGAAACTGTCAGCCGGCTCCAAGAAAAATTGGTTTGTAAATGAATTTAAAAGCGTGAAAAATTTCCTGGGGATAATATTTTGAAATCACATTTATACTTCATTTTAATTTGAATAAGTTTGAGTACAATGCACTTTTGAGCGGGGTCCTATTTGGAGAAATTGGTCCAATCGACTAAAGGCCGGCCCTGGTGTTAACATATAACACTTGTCACTTGTTATTTCTTTTAGTTTATAAAAAAAATCTTGCTAAACTTTTTTTCATTCGAAACTTCAATTTCTGTTCTTCACATTTGCATAATGTTCTTTTTTATCTGCTTTTGGTGAAGAAGAGGATTTGAACCTTGGTTTGTTATGACGCCATTCCAAAGACGGGAATGTTTAGCTCTTGCATAAGTATATATAGCAGAATTGGAGTAATGTCTTATTATGATGGATTATCATGATGATATTTTTCTTTATGAACTCGAATTGAGTTCATTCATCAGTTTTAAATGTTTTTAATAAAATTAGTCTTCTCAAAATTGTGGCTCCTTGTTATATCATCGTAAAAACTGCTGCCACACTCTGCACCACCATGAAGTGGCTATGGGCCTCATGGAAATGTCCTTACGTTGACTTTTATTGTAGTCAAGGAGTCTTTAGTAGGAGGGTCTGTCTGTACCTCCAGCTAAACTTTTCTTAAGATGGAGTCTATGAACTTTTTGATCAAGCCTCTTGATAACACAAATTATGCTACCTGGTGCTCTGATATCAAGGTTTTATTGCTGGAGAGAGACTGCTGGGACATTGTTGCTGAAAGAGAGGCAGCTCCTGTTGTTAAAGGAGGAGATGAGATCGACGCAAGGAAGCTTAAAGAATTCAACTTGCGGTTTAACAGAGCCTATACTACAATATATATGAATGCAAGTCCCCAGTACCGAACTATTATCGAAGGATTAACAAATGGGGCTGAAGCATGGGAGAAGTTGAAAATTCACTGCCAACCAGGCTCCAGAGCTAGGGTAATGGCTCTTAAGCACGAGTTTTTCTCAACTGTAATTGAACCAGATGAAAATATTGGACTTTACGCAAGTAAACTTTCCCGAATAATAGAGCAGCTCCGAGAAGCTGGCCATCCAGTTGAGGACTTGGACCAATGTTTTCAACTAATGAGGTACTTGCCAACTGAATATGAGAATATTATCCAAACTGTTTATAGATGGGAAGACAAGGATTTTAAATTTCCAAATGTTTTGGAGGAGATACTAGCAGAGGAAGCGAGACTTCGACAACGAGTAACTGACCAAGTTACAGTTCCAATGGCGAGTAAAGCAAAGTCTGATCCAGAAAGAAGTCGCATTTCCCGTTCAGAGATCTTCAAGCAAGGAAACCAAGTTTAAGAGAGGAAACCCGAAGCAACCATCTAGAAAGAAAGTCTCCCAGGACTCTGTTCCGAATCGTCACACAAGCTCCGAAGTGAGAACCAACTACTTATTGGAAGCAGTTTCTAGTTCTGAAGGAGGATGGATCTTGGACTCGGCAGCGACTACACATTTTTGTTGTGACAAGGACCTGTTCTCGAAATTTGAACCAGTGAACAACCAAACTCTAGTTGGAGCAGTGGACAATATAACTACCCCAATAAAAGGTAAAGGAACTGTGCATCTTAAAATTGGTAATGTACAAATAAAACTTTCTAATGTTGCTTACGCTCCGGAATTGAGGAAAAATTTATTATCAGGACCCTGTTTTGATAAAAACGGAGCTAGTTTTAAAGGTTCTAAAGGAAAAATTAATGTTTTCCATAGTAACAATGAATTATTGTTCACAGTTAAATTAATTAATGGCTTATATTATGTCTTTCCTGAATATCCTTGTGTATCTAAATGTAATGTTCAGAATTCTAAAAGTGTCAATATTTACGGGTCTATTCTGGTACCCGCGGTTGGATTGGGAGACGTCACTTTTCCCGTTGTTAACGTGCGGAAAAAATGACGTCTCCCAACCCAACCGGGGGTACCAGAATAGACCCGTAAGAATGTTTCATTTTGTGCTGAGAATATTAATACTTGGCATAAGAGATTAGCTCGTATAAATGTAGATCATATTAAAACTACTAGCAACCTGAATTATGTGAAAGGATTACCTAAATTAAAGAGCAATATTGATGTGTGTGAACCCTGTAAGGAAGCAAAAGGGAAGAGCATTAGTTTTAAGTCTATTAAGAAAATTCGTTCTAAGAAACCCCTGGAATTAATCCATATGGATCTTAGTGGTCCGTTTCCTAAAGCATCAATACATGGACACGGGTATTTCTTGACAATTATAGATGACTATAGTCGTAGAGTATTTGCTTATCCATTAAAAACTAAATCTGACGTTTTTAATACTTTTAGTAGATTTCAAAAACGTGCTGAAAGGTTTTTGGATTGAAAAATTAAATGCATTCGCACTGATAACGGCTTGGAATTTATAAATGAGCAATTTCACAATTTTTGTGACGAGTTGGGTATAAAACATGAAAGAACCAATACTTATACACCTCGGCAGAACGGTGCAAGTGAAAGATTTAACTACACTGCTGTTGATGGAATAAATGTCTTATTGAAGGATAGTGGTTTAGGTGAAGGTTTTTGGTCTGAAGCTCTTTTGCATTTTGTATATACTTGGAATAGAATTTGTCATTCGAATCAATGTAAAACACCATTCGAGTTGTATGGAGGAAAACGACCTTCAATAAAACATCTTAAACCTTATGGGTGTAAAGCTTTTGTCCATACCCCTAAACAACTAAGAAAGAAGTTAAATATGAGATCGAAATCGGGGATATTAGTTGGATATGATCTGCAAACTAAGGGATATAGGATATGGTTACCGGAATCTCGTAAAGTAATAGAAACAATAAATATAAGATTTGATGAATCGACATCGGTAAAATTAGATTCAAAAATTTGAACGAGTGGAAGCTGTCCTGGACCCTGATTATGTTACAAATAAAATTCCTCTAAGAACTTCATCGTATATCGATAATAATGAAATCTTCCTTTATGAAATTGATAGAGAATCTAAATCCTCTGATGAAAGCGACAGTGAATCTAAATCCTTTAGTGAAGAAGTGGTAAACTGGATTCGAAAGCCCGTTCCCAGGACTGATGGGAAACGAACAAACATTTACTACTATGAGGAAGGTAAAAAAACAACGTTTAAGGTCGCTTCAAGAAGTTAAAGATTATTGTTTTGAAAACAAATTAAAATTTCAACTCGATATTTTTAATTTTAAAGCAACTGATACATATTCTGGAATAGTTAGTGGAAATTATGAAAGCAGTAGCAGTATGTCATCAGAATGACTATGAGAATATTGTTATTCCCAAAAATTATGATCAAGCTATAAAATCGCGTTATAAAGATAAATGGTTAGAAGCCATGCAGGAGGAACTGCAAACCATGAAGGACAGAAAAGTTTGGGAATCGCAAGAATTGACAAATAAATCAAGAGTTTCGGGATGCCGTTGGGTTTTTTCAATTAAGCGAGATGATAAAAATAAGATTAAATGTTTTAAAGCTCGTCTCGTTGCCCAAGGTTTCAAACAAAGGAAAGGTGAATCTTTTGATGAGGTTTATAGTCCCGTAGTAAACTTTGGTATAATCAGATTTTTCTTTGCAATATTAGTTTGTCTTAACAAATGGCTACACCTGCAATGTGATGTCAAATGTGCTTATCTTTACGCCCCATTTAAAGAACAAATATTCATGAAACAACCACCTGGTTTTGAGCAGAACCCAAATTTGGTTTGTCGGCTTCAAAAGGCATTGTATGGTCTACATCAGAGTGGTAGAACATGGTATTTCGAGATTCATAGAACATTAGGGGAGTTGGGATTTAAAAAGTTCAATTGCTGTAATGGCGCTTATGTTTTTAATAAATATGTAGTTCTACTATTATACGTAGATGATATAATTCTATTTGGGAAAACGCAAAGTTGGATTTATAAAGCCGTAAATCTTTTAAAACGGAAGTTTGACTTAAAGATATTAAATAAAACTAAAAGGTTACTTGGTGTTGAATTTTTAGAGGATAATATAAATTTGTATATACATAAATCGGAATATATATGTAAACTCTGTAAATCATACGAAAAATACAAATTCCCTGTTTCATCATTACCCATTTCCAAAGGCGTAATTTTCTCAAAGACCCAGTGTCCTCAAAATAATAGTGAATTGGAAGAAATGTCTAAAATTCCATATAGAAGTCTTGTCGGTAGTTTATCATTCCTAGCCGGACGAACTAGACCCGATATTTCTTATGCGATAAACATTTTCTCCCAGTTTCAGGAAAATCCTGGTATTACACATTGGAAAGGTTTGTTGGAACTTTTAGGATACGTAAATATAACTAAAGATTTAAGACTAAATCTTTTAAATATTCAAGATTTGAATTTAACTGCATATTCTGATGTTGATTTTGCAAATAACCGTGATGATCGTATATGTATGAATGGACAAATTGTATTCATTGACCAAGTTCCAGTCACTTGGCGATCTTTTAAGCAAAAATAGATTTAAGTTCCATGGAATCGGAATTTGTAGCATTAACTGAAACCGCTAAAGAATTAATATGGCTAGAACGTATTTTAACAGAATGTGTGGAATTTAACTTGGTGTCACTAAGAAATGTAAAGCCTACTTTATTTGTAGATAACCAAGCTGCTATTGACTTCGTAAAATCACATATTGAAAATTATAGAACAAAACATATTGATATCAAATTGCTCTTTGTTGGAGATTTAATACATCAAGAACTGTTTGATATTAAATATATTCAAAGTAAATTGAATTTTCTGATATTTTTACAAAACCCCTAAATAAATTTGAATTGCAGAAATTTAAGGATTGTATATATAAAATATGAATTGTTTTTGTACATGTATAATGATAAATTTTGATATTACTTGCATATTTTTGTATTTCATGTGTATTTTTATTGCATATTTAAAGTTTATAGTTTAAATACATTGCATATTCTTATTAGATGCAAAAACTAAGTTTTTAGTTAAAGCCTGCTTACCCTTGAACTTATATATATATAAAATTAAAGTGTTGCAGGTAAAATTTAATTTCATAATAGATGTAAAATGTGAAGAGGAGGGCCATTGTTGGACGAAACTTCAATTTCTGTTCTTTACATTTGCATAATGTTCGTTTTATCTGCTTTTGGTGAAGAAGAGGATTTGAACCTTGGTTTGTTAAGACGTCATTCCAAAGATTGGAATGTTTAGTTCTTGCATAAGTATATATAGCAGAATTGGAGTAATGTCTTATTATGATGGATTATCATGATGATATTTTTCTTTATGAACTCGAATTGAGTTCATTCATCAGTTTTAAATGTTTTTAATAAAATTAGTCTTCTCAAAATTGTGGCTCCTTGTTATATCATCGTAAGAACTGCTGCCACACTCTGCACCACCATCGCATTATTATTCAGGAAAAATAGTTTACTTATTATTTTAGGACAAAGAACGAAATTTTCTAACTGTATGCTTGATAAATATAACAAATGCATTCGTATAATTTAACGAAAAATTTGAGCAATATTTCTCTATAGTGTAATACTGTCTTCCTGTTAATGCCAGCGTTTCGAGTTTATTAAATGGTTTATTTCTGCTACTGTATTTAGTGCTGTGCGCAATAACACGTAAGTATCTGAGTATTTCAATTATTTACAACATTCTTCATGGATTCAGTGGGAAAATTAGGGGGGGGGGGCGGTTGGCCCCCGGCAGCACTTAGAAAGAGGTGACAAAATCAGACATGTAAGAAGACAGTTTTTAGGAACAGGTAGGAAGACAGTTTTTAGGAACAGG
>BGPR01033439.1:0-16979 GCA_013235015.1 Araneus ventricosus | reverse complement strand
CCTGTTCCTAAAAACTGTCTTCCTACCTGTTCCTAAAAACTGTCTTCTTACATGTCTGATTTTGTCACCTCTTTCTAAGTGCTGCCGGGGGCCAACCGCCCCCCCCCCCTAATTTTCCCACTGAATCCATGAAGAATGTTGTAAATAATTGAAATACTCAGATACTTACGTGTTATTGCGCACAGCACTAAATACAGTAGCAGAAATAAACCATTTAATAAACTCGAAACGCTGGCATTAACAGGAAGACAGTATTACACTATAGAGAAATATTGCTCAAATTTTTCGTTAAATTATACGAATGCATTTGTTATATTTATCAAGCATACAGTTAGAAAATTTCGTTCTTTGTCCTAAAATAATAAGTAAACTATTTTTCCTGAATAATAATGCGATGGTGGTGCAGAGTGTGGCAGCAGTTCTTACGATGATATAACAAGGAGCCACAATTTTGAGAAGACTAATTTTATTAAAAACATTTAAAACTGATGAATGAACTCAATTCGAGTTCATAAAGAAAAATATCATCATGATAATCCATCATAATAAGACATTACTCCAATTCTGCTATATATACTTATGCAAGAACTAAACATTCCAATCTTTGGAATGACGTCTTAACAAACCAAGGTTCAAATCCTCTTCTTCACCAAAAGCAGATAAAACGAACATTATGCAAATGTAAAGAACAGAAATTGAAGTTTCGTCCAACAATGGCCCTCCTCTTCACATTTTACATCTATTATGAAATTAAATTTTACCTGCAACACTTTAATTTTATATATATATAAGTTCAAGGGTAAGCAGGCTTTAACTAAAAACTTAGTTTTTGCATCTAATAAGAATATGCAATGTATTTAAACTATAAACTTTAAATATGCAATAAAAATACACATGAAATACAAAAATATGCAAGTAATATCAAAATTTATCATTATACATGTACAAAAACAATTCATATTTTATATATACAATCCTTAAATTTCTGCAATTCAAATTTATTTAGGGGTTTTGTAAAAATATCAGAAAATTCAATTTACTTTGAATATATTTAATATCAAACAGTTCTTGATGTATTAAATCTCCAACAAAGAGCAATTTGATATCAATATGTTTTGTTCTATAATTTTCAATATGTGATTTTACGAAGTCAATAGCAGCTTGGTTATCTACAAATAAAGTAGGCTTTACATTTCTTAGTGACACCAAGTTAAATTCCACACATTCTGTTAAAATACGTTCTAGCCATATTAATTCTTTAGCGGTTTCAGTTAATGCTACAAATTCCGATTCCATGGAACTTAAATCTATTTTTGCTTAAAAGATCGCCAAGTGACTGGAACTTGGTCAATGAATACAATTTGTCCATTCATACATATACGATCATCACGGTTATTTGCAAAATCAACATCAGAATATGCAGTTAAATTCAAATCTTGAATATTTAAAAGATTTAGTCTTAAATCTTTAGTTATATTTACGTATCCTAAAAGTTCCAACAAACCTTTCCAATGTGTAATACCAGGATTTTCCTGAAACTGGGAGAAAATGTTTATCGCATAAGAAATATCGGGTCTAGTTCGTCCGGCTAGGAATGATAAACTACCGACAAGACTTCTATATGGAATTTTAGACATTTCTTCCAATTCACTATTATTTTGAGGACACTGGGTCTTTGAGAAAATTACGCCTTTGGAAATGGGTAATGATGAAACAGGGAATTTGTATTTTTCGTATGATTTACAGAGTTTACATATATATTCCGATTTATGTATATACAAATTTATATTATCCTCTAAAAATTCAACACCAAGTAACCTTTTAGTTTTATTTAATATCTTTAAGTCAAACTTCCGTTTTAAAAGATTTACGGCTTTATAAATCCAACTTTGCGTTTTCCCAAATAGAATTATATCATCTACGTATAATAGTAGAACTACATATTTATTAAAAACATAAGCGCCATTACAGCAATTGAACTTTTTAAATCCCAACTCCCCTAATGTTCTATGAATCTCGAAATACCATGTTCTACCACTCTGATGTAGACCATACAATGCCTTTTGAAGCCGACAAACCAAATTTGGGTTCTGCTCAAAACCAGGTGGTTGTTTCATGAATATTTGTTCTTTAAATGGGGCGTAAAGATAAGCACATTTGACATCACATTGCAGGTGTAGCCATTTGTTAAGACAAACTAATATTGCAAAGAAAAATCTGATTATACCAAAGTTTACTACGGGACTATAAACCTCATCAAAAGATTCACCTTTCCTTTGTTTGAAACCTTGGGCAACGAGACGAGCTTTAAAACATTTAATCTTATTTTTATCATCTCGCTTAATTGAAAAAACCCAACGGCATCCCGAAACTCTTGATTTATTTGTCAATTCTTGCGATTCCCAAACTTTTCTGTCCTTCATGGTTTGCAGTTCCTCCTGCATGGCTTCTAACCATTTATCTTTATAACGCGATTTTATAGCTTGATCATAATTTTTGGGAATAACAATATTCTCATAGTCATTCTGATGACATACTGCTACTGCTTTCATAATTTCCACTAACTATTCCAGAATATGTATCAGTTGCTTTAAAATTAAAAATATCGAGTTGAAATTTTAATTTGTTTTCAAAACAATAATCTTTAACTTCTTGAAGCGACCTTAAACGTTGTTTTTTTACCTTCCTCATAGTAGTAAATGTTTGTTCGTTTCCCATCAGTCCTGGGAACGGGCTTTCGAATCCAGTTTACCACTTCTTCACTAAAGGATTTAGATTCACTGTCGCTTTCATCAGAGGATTTAGATTCTCTATCAATTTCATAAAGGAAGATTTCATTATTATCGATATACGATGAAGTTCTTAGAGGAATTTTATTTGTAACATAATCAGGGTCCAGGACAGCTTCCACTCGTTCAAATTTTTGAATCTAATTTTACCGATGTCGATTCATCAAATCTTATATTTATTGTTTCTATTACTTTACGAGATTCCGGTAACCATATCCTATATCCCTTAGTTTGCAGATCATATCCAACTAATATCCCCGATTTCGATCTCATATTTAACTTCTTTCTTAGTTGTTTAGGGGTATGGACAAAAGCTTTACACCCATAAGGTTTAAGATGTTTTATTGAAGGTCGTTTTCCTCCATACAACTCGAATGGTGTTTTACATTGATTCGAATGACAAATTCTATTCCAAGTATATACAAAATGCAAAAGAGCTTCAGACCAAAAACCTTCACCTAAACCACTATCCTTCAATAAGACATTTATTCCATCAACAGCAGTGTAGTTAAATCTTTCACTTGCACCGTTCTGCCGAGGTGTATAAGTATTGGTTCTTTCATGTTTTATACCCAACTCGTCACAAAAATTGTGAAATTGCTCATTTATAAATTCCAAGCCGTTATCAGTGCGAATGCATTTAATTTTTCAATCCAAAAACCTTTCAGCACGTTTTTGAAATCTACTAAAAGTATTAAAAACGTCAGATTTAGTTTTTAATGGATAAGCAAATACTCTACGACTATAGTCATCTATAATTGTCAAGAAATACCCGTGTCCATGTATTGATGCTTTAGGAAACGGACCACTAAGATCCATATGGATTAATTCCAGGGGTTTCTTAGAACGAATTTTCTTAATAGACTTAAAACTAATGCTCTTCCCTTTTGCTTCCTTACAGGGTTCACACACATCAATATTGCTCTTTAATTTAGGTAATCCTTTCACATAATTCAGGTTGCTAGTAGTTTTAATATGATCTACATTTATACGAGCTAATCTCTTATGCCAAGTATTAATATTCTCAGCACAAAATGAAACATTCTTACGGGTCTATTCTGGTACCCCCGGTTGGGTTGGGAGACGTCATTTTTTCCGCACGTTAACAACGGGAAAAGTGACGTCTCCCAATCCAACCGCGGGTACCAGAATAGACCCGTAAATATTGACACTTTTAGAATTCTGAACATTACATTTAGATACACAAGGATATTCAGGAAAGACATAATATAAGCCATTAATTAATTTAACTGTGAACAATAATTCATTGTTACTATGGAAAACATTAATTTTTCCTTTAGAACCTTTAAAACTAGCTCCGTTTTTATCAAAACAGGGTCCTGATAATAAATTTTTCCTCAATTCCGGAGCGTAAGCAACATTAGAAAGTTTTATTTGTACATTACCAATTTTAAGATGCACAGTTCCTTTACCTTTTATTGGGGTAGTTATATTGTCCACTGCTCCAACTAGAGTTTGGTTGTTCACTGGTTCAAATTTCGAGAACAGGTCCTTGTCACAACAAAAATGTGTAGTCGCTGCCGAGTCCAAGATCCATCCTCCTTCAGAACTAGAAACTGCTTCCAATAAGTAGTTGGTTCTCACTTCGGAGCTTGTGTGACGATTCGGAACAGAGTCCTGGGAGACTTTCTTTCTAGATGGTTGCTTCGGGTTTCCTCTCTTAAACTTGGTTTCCTTGCTTGAAGATCTCTGAACGGGAAATGCGACTTCTTTCTGGATCAGACTTTGCTTTACTCGCCATTGGAACTGTAACTTGGTCAGTTACTCGTTGTCGAAGTCTCGCTTCCTCTGCTAGTATCTCCTCCAAAACATTTGGAAATTTAAAATCCTTGTCTTCCCATCTATAAACAGTTTGGATAATATTCTCATATTCAGTTGGCAAGTACCTCATTAGTTGAAAACATTGGTCCAAGTCCTCAACTGGATGGCCAGCTTCTCGGAGCTGCTCTATTATTCGGGAAAGTTTACTTGCGTAAAGTCCAATATTTTCATCTGGTTCAATTACAGTTGAGAAAAACTCGTGCTTAAGAGCCATTACCCTAGCTCTGGAGCCTGGTTGGCAGTGAATTTTCAACTTCTCCCATGCTTCAGCCCCATTTGTTAATCCTTCGATAATAGTTCGGTACTGGGGACTTGCATTCATATATATTGTAGTATAGGCTCTGTTAAACCGCAAGTTGAATTCTTTAAGCTTCCTTGCGTCGATCTCATCTCCTCCTTTAACAACAGGAGCTGCCTCTCTTTCAGCAACAATGTCCCAGCAGTCTCTCTCCAGCAATAAAACCTTGATATCAGAGCACCAGGTAGCATAATTTGTGTTATCAAGAGGCTTGATCAAAAAGTTCATAGACTCCATCTTAAGAAAAGTTTAGCTGGAGGTACAGACAGACCCTCCTACTAAAGACTCCTTGACTACAATAAAAGTCAACGTAAGGACATTTCCATGAGGCCCATAGCCACTTCATGGTGGTGCAGAGTGTGGCAGCAGTTTTTACGATGATATAACAAGGAGCCACAATTTTGAGAAGACTAATTTTATTAAAAACATTTAAAACTGATGAATGAACTCAATTCGAGTTCATAAAGAAAAATATCATCATGATAATCCATCATAATAAGACATTACTCCAATTCTGCTATATATACTTATGCAAGAGCTAAACATTCCCGTCTTTGGAATGGCGTCATAACAAACCAAGGTTCAAATCCTCTTCTTCACCAAAAGCAGATAAAAAAGAACATTATGCAAATGTGAAGAACAGAAATTGAAGTTTCGAATGAAAAAAAGTTTAGCAAGATTTTTTTTATAAACTAAAAGAAATAACAAGTGACAAGTGTTATATGTTAACACCAGGGCCGGCCTTTAGTCGATTGGACCAATTTCTCCAAATAGGACCCCGCTCAAAAGTGCATTGTACTCAAACTTATTCAAATTAAAATGAAGTATAAATGTGATTTCAAAATATTATCCCCAGGAAATTTTTCACGCTTTTAAATTCATTTACAAACCAATTTTTCTTGGAGCCGGCTGACAGTTTCAGAAGTCAACAATTGTAATTTTCTTTATAGGTTTCTGTGTTTTCATTAGCTAAATACGTTCGTTCTTTGTGTTCCTCAGCGATCATGAATAAATAACTTTATACGACTCTTAATTCCCTCGAGAACTTAATTGTTTTATAATGCATCCAATCATAAAAGCAATAAAAAATTTATCATTTCTTCAATTTTTATAAAATTTAAGTTTTAAGTAAGTAAAGTTATTATTTTAAACTTATTAAAACTTTTAAAATAATTATTATTTTATTTATTAAAATTTCACATTGTTTATGTACTTATATATTATTTATTAAAACTTAAATATATCGGGGTTATCCCAAATGTTTCAATTTGGGTCCCGCATTTAGTAAGGTCGGTCCTTGTTAACAGCTAGCACACACAGAAATGCACGGCTGAGATAGTAAACAAAAAATAAAGATAAGAACTCAATCAATCTTTGTCACTCCAAAAGAGAGGGAGGAGCTTCAGATGTGTATCCTTCCGCCGAATAGGAGGAGTTTTGCAAAGTGGGGGAAATCGCAAATTTATTTTCAGATTCTTTTTTTAAAAATTCAGCTTTTATACATTTAAAAAAAATTAAAATATGCATCGTAAGTTACTTTTATTTTACCTATGCTTGAAAATTTTCTAAAAATGTTTAAAACCCGAAATTGAAGTTTAGCGACTTTTGAAAAATATTTAAAAATACTTTAAGCTGACAGAAAAAAAGTCCCTATGTCAAAACATGCATTTTTATTTCTTCTATCAAATGTACTTGATTGCATCCAAAAAAACGAGATAGAAAGCCAGAAAAGGTGTAAGTATTAATCTCCATATTATAGCATTACGCTCTGAAATTGTAGGTGGCGTGTACACGGCAGCCTTAAGAAGGGAGGAGATGTGGTGTCTAAAGCTTGTGCGACACAAGTTAAATGTATCTGAACCCGAACGGTGTTCGACTCTCGGCGAGAGTTTGTTTATGACTGTGTGTATCAGGAAGGGTAGAATGTTATGCATGCCTCAGTATAACGATCTGTGTAATTATCTAAATGTGTTGTGCTGTTTATGTGTAATGAATGCCCCAGTAAATATGTGTGAACCAAATGAAGCTCATTATTTAATGCATCCATGACGCAACAATTCTGCCTTCTTCTACTCATTCATACGTTTAATGCTACATACTTCCATACCAGTGGCGTAACTATAACTTTTGCCGCCCGGGGCAAACTTGCAACATGCGACCTTCCTTTCAAGCTATCTAGGGCACATAAAATAAAAGGAAGTAAATTCCAGGGGAAAAAAATTTTATTACTGATTTAATAGAGATAGGTTTCGAAATCGCGCTTCCACCTCCAGTCTTTCTTTCAAATATCGGCAATTTACCGACTAAAGATGAAATTTACGAATTTATTAAATTAGTTATTTTTTATGAACACAATTTTTGAGGTAGTGCCGCTTCTCTTCTTAGTTATAAAATTATTTTCCTGCATGTCTGATTTTACCACCCCCTTTAAACTGCTGCCCGGGCCGGACCATTCCCCCTTTATCTACGCCACTGTTTAGTACTTTATACAGAATTTTGTTTCCTTGCTTTTTTTATCAATTAGAGATTTCACAAAACTTTGCACCAACCGCGATCGGCTCCCATTTTTCGTTTCCGTGGTTGGAACGAAATTCCGCTTCAGATGTAACCCTATTAGTACAAGATATCCCTATTAGCACAAGATGCTCTATATTATTCATATGATATATTTACGTTGTTGTGTGGCATTCAGAATATCGTAGCAACAACCTGCAGAAATCGTAAAATATCTAGTGATAATTGGGAGTTTACGTTATCTCCACTATGTCAGTCGATATTCTGAATGCCGTACAATATCTTGAAGATATCGTAGCAATATTGTAGGCCATCTTGTGCTAACAGGGAAACAGAACAGAATCTGTTACATCTATCGATTATTATTTTCTTTTTTCAACTCCACATTCATTTTAAAAAATGATATAATTATCTTTATCTAAATTAATGTTGCGAGACGTACCAATATATCAACAAGACGACAACAACGTTTTCCATTTCATTTTAGTGGGGTTTTTTTTCTGCTAGCGAATCCGCATGTAAAGTGAGATAGCGTCCAAAGAAAGTTAAAAGTATGCCACTCTGAAAGCTTTAATTATTGCTGCATATCTTAGTAACCACTTGGCAGAAACAGCTGAAATCTGGAACGGTGATATTTCAGCTCTTGAGATTGGCATCAATTTATTTTTTGTTTTATTTATTTATTTTTTACGTTTCTATTCAAAATTAGATATTCGATTCATTATGCTTTGAGATATATGAAATGGGAACTCTCATTTAACATCAGGACTTCCTAATTTCAACTATTCATAACTATCAACCGTTTAATGAAAATTTTGTATGTATGTATTCGGGCAAATTTTAATTGGAGAGTTCTAAGTTTTATTCTAAATTGGGAGTTGCTAATTGAAAAAAAGGAGTTTGTTTAAATCTAAATATGAAGACGACCCCTTGCATGAAAAAACTATATACAGACTTATAGAGGACATTTTATTACGGCGACAGGCATTTACAGTTTTAATGTCTGATAATTTGGCTTTGAATAACGACAAGCGCAGCGTTCGGATATTTTTTTGATGGACTGCATTACAAACACATCTCACACATTATTAATTACTCATCTGTAGGGATGACGAATATTTGATGAACTGTTATTTTCAAAGCAATATAAAAAATCTCAAATACCAGTGATGAATACTACTGTCAAAAAGGTGTGATTCAGTCATTGATAAATAAATGTGCAGTGTTTCAAAATTTAAAAAAAAATCATTCCTTTTTAATATACTTAGCCTAAGTTTTAGTTTTTAGTTCTATCTTCTGTCAACAGATGGCACCATGTAAGCCCATTTTTTTGCTTAGAAAGAAGTTCATTCTTTTTGCGGTCGCGGTCGATGGCCATTTCACGGCCCCCCCCCCCGGCGCAGGTTCATTGGTACAGTGAAACCTCTCTGAGCGGCCACCTCTCCGTTCCGAGAAAAATTGGCCGTTCAGAGGGGGTGGCCGCTCTAAAGGGTTTTCGTTACAATTACAAGATAATTGCTATAATACATAATAAAAAAAGTCTGACACATATTTCTTATTTAAAATGAAGTTTGAGACTTATCTAAAGAGAAAATAGTACTTTATTTAATAATTTTTTACATTTTTTGAAAAACGGATACAATTTATGACAGTTTTAAGTTTTTACCCTTCTCGGAAAAAAAAACTTTTTCAGTTCGTTTTTCAGTTTAAAAAGTAAATATCTAACCGATGCGTTTGTTAAATGGGATGGGCGAACCCACCCGGCGGCCGTTCAGAGGGGTTGGGTGGCCGTTGCTAGGGGTTATTTTAACATTAGGTCTATGGGCCGAAAAATCCGTGGCACGAAAAATTGGCCGTTAAGAGGGGTGGCCGTTCGAAGAGGTTTCACTGTATTTCCTGTGACGCTATGAGTCGCCATTCTTGTTATGATATGCGTTTTCGAATGATTACAGCTCTTGTATAACGATAGGAAACGTTACCTCCGATAGATAAGGGTAAGGGTTCTATCGGAGGTGACGTAGAAAGTTGCAATAATTGTTCGAAACAAATATTCACAGGGAAGCTGAGTTAACTGCGATCGGAACGGAAAATGATCGTACTTGTGAAAACCTCAGAGGAAAGATAACTAGAGAAATCAGCCGAACTAGTTTTGGGGGACAAGATAAAGTCACGTGACGCTTGGCAGAAACCTCCCGTTTCCGTTTTACAGTTGCATTGATTTGTATAGCCGACATTTAAATCCAATGAAGTTCTGATTGTTTAACTACAGAAATGTAATGGTTGTGAGTTGCTGTGCCTTTGGGTGCACTGAGAGAGCAGTCAAAGGAGGTCCTGTTACCTTTCACTGGTATGTATAAACTTTTTGTTGCGTTTTTTTTCAATATAAAAGAGGTTTATTAAGATGTCATCATATGTATGATACAGTTTATTCATAAAACTAGAAACATTCACTTCTAAACAGCCCAAATATATGCAATAATAAATCTCAGTATCATTGTATATTAAAAATTCAAACATTTATTGAATAATTATTTCTCTGAGTTTGATTAATTTGCATTTTTACGAAACCTATAACATTTCTCTATTTGGCGATGTAGATTGTCGCCAAATGAATGTTTGTTTTGGTTTCATTAAACAATAACTGTTAATGTAGTTTAATTTATTTTAGATTTTAATTGCATTAGGCGAGATTTTAATTGCATTAGGCATTTTTTTTTTTGTAAATAGTTGCTTGAACTAAAATTAAATGCAATGTTTTAGCTAATTAAAAAAAAATATGTAATATTGAAATTTTATTTTTAATTTTAAGTTTCAACAGTTTTAGAATAGAAAATTTAATGGCTTTTGTTTTTTTCCCTGTTACCCATATATATTTAGAAACAAAGTTAATAATGACATACTCTGCTGTTAAGTATAAAACTTATTAAAATCATAAATTTATGTTTAAGAAATAATGATAAATAAAAAAATAAAATTGTTGGAATAAATATAATATTTTTTTTGACATTCTACAATTTAAAAAATATATGTGTCTGTATCATTTACTTATTTATTTACTAAGCTTTTAATTTTTTCATGTTTCAGGTGGTTATGTATATTTTTACTTGAAGTGTTTCTCTGTTATTAAAATAAAAATAGAATATATACAGTATTTTACTAAATTTATTCTATTTCGTTTTTTCTTTCTTCCTTTCTTTACGCATGCCTGTAACTTATGGGTCATTTTTGAAAGTTTTTACCATTACAATAAAGCATTAATTTACTCTCTATCATTGCTTATTTTATTCAATTTTGTTGTAGTTTTCCAAAGGATGTAGAAAGAAGAAAAATTTGGGGGATAAAAATACGCAGAGAAAACTTTAAAGCCACTAAATCGTCCAGATTGTGTTCTAAACATTTTTCTCCAGATAGTTTTGACAGAGAGAAATTTGGTGGAACATGGTTGAAAAAAACTGCTGTGACAACTGTTTTTAATTTTCCCAAACATGTAATTGAAAGGAAAATTACACGCAAACCATTAGTCAGGAAAACACCTGAACCTGAGCCTGTTATTGAACAAGGTAAATCCAAAAATTATAATTTGATATAGATTGTAGTTTTGTTGTGGATATGTCGCAAAAATGTGTTTTTGTTGGAAATCTTATCAAAATGTTCTTAATCAGCTGTCATTAGATAAGCATTTTGTCATAATCTTCTGAATTTTAATATTAATAAATTATAACCAGAGAAAGCTTACAAAGTTTCTCGTACAAAAATATGATACATGGTATTTTAATATTATTCAGATTTTAAAATATTTCTTGTATAATGTGCATTTTCTAAAAATTCCAATTAAAATTTCATCCTGTATATACAAAAAAAATGTCATATATTGTCTCAGGTTTGAACATTATTTACCACAAAATGATTTTTACTGTCTTAGAGGGAAAAGCATGTTTTCTCATACTTAAAAGAAAATATTTAATATTCATTTGTATTAAGGTATCCGCTACTTCGCTAAAGCATAGTGAAACTATTTTGCAATATAATCATAAATTATTTATAAGCATGTGCTTTAAAGTTATGTATGCTCATTTATACTAATATTTTGAAAACTCTTTGCCACATCTTCTCTCATTGTCCTCATTCTTTTATAAAGTATAAGTGGGAGTTATTACATAATATTATGTCAAAATACTTATATTGTTATCATTTGAAAAGTGATCTAGTGATTTAATAGTAGTAATAACAAATAATATATTGATAAGTAAGCAAATAAATTCAAATACAGTAAATTTTCATTTATATTACTCTCTTGTGCAGTTTTACATCAAAATTAAGTTTCCTCTAATAAGTATTTATTGCATGTTATTCACTTTACCCTTCACATAACTCTTCCACTTCAGGAATGTACGTTTTTGTGTTTGTGAACATTAATACTATGAGCGTACATCTATGTCTACAGGTATATATATTCATCTAGCTAATCTGGTATTCATCTAGCAATATTAGTTGCTGGTAATTACTAAACACATTATAGTATTTATCAGACCTTTACTGTGGTTTTTACCATGTTTTGGTAGAAAGCATTTTTTTCTAACAAAAGACCAATCCTGGATTCCCTCTAAGGGGAAATCTCAACTTTTAATGACCTATCCTTTATTTGTTAATCTAATAAAATCTTTCTCTATCTAAATATGAATATGTGTGTATGGTTTTATTTGTGTGGACATTTTCTTCATCTCTGAAGATATGTCTCTCATGAGGCTTTTCATGTATCCACCCTTAATTAAATGGATTATTAACTCGTTTTTTTTCAGCTACTAGAAAACGGAAGCATTACCTTGGTTATTTTGATGATGATGATATGAATTCACCAACAAAGGCAGGTAAATTACTATCTATTGCTCAGAGTCAACAGAAAAAAATGAAAATAAAAAATGCTGAGAGAAAAACCAAGAGGTTGGAAAAGAAACTCTTTACATTGAAAGAAATGCTATCAGATCTTAAGAAAAAACGTCTAACGACAGAACCAGCAAGCAGTTCACCTGCAACTTTTATCTTTGTACATGTTTATCTATTTTATATGTAAATATATATATTAACTGTAACTACATCCATGTTTATTTTTGTATATAATAGTAAACGCATGTATTGATATTCAGCATCGTTAAACCAACCAGTTCCCCTAATTAAATACACAAAAAATGTAAAATTTGCTATTATGCTTAATATGTGAATATAATTTAATGGCATTATTTTTCTTAAAATTTATTTTTAATAAGGAATTGTAGTTTTAAAAGTTTAATTGCATTGTCATTTTTTAAAAGTCTTTTGAAATAACTAAATCTTGGTTTTCAACATTTAAATCTTTTTTTCCAGACAATGTTTGATGGACCAGCTTTAGAGATGTTACTTAGAGCATCTGGTCTTAAAAGGGAAAGTATGCTCCAGAATTGAGAAGTTTTGCATTGACACTACACTTTTATTCTAAGAAAGCCTATTTATATGTGAGGAAAGTTTTCAAAACTTGTTTGCCCCATACATCAACAGTAAAAAAATGGTATCAAGTAGTTGACGGATCACCTGGATTTACCAAGGAAGCTCTTGAAATGTTAAAATGCAAAGCTGTGGAAGCTTCTCAACGAAACAGACAAATTGTGTGTTGTCTTATTATAGATGAAATGTCAATTCGAAGACAAACCGAATTAGATAATGGCAAATTATGTCGATACATCGACTATGGAACTGACTTGGAAAGTCCTGAACTACCAATTGCTAACAATGCATTAACATTTATGGTTAATGCAGTGAATGGAAATTGGAAAATTACAATTGCATATTTTCTAATTGACGGATTGAATGATATCAAGCGAACAAATTTAATTAAGATAGCTTTAGAATATTTGCATGAAACCGAAATCAAAGTGGTTGCATTAACCTTTGATGGCTTACTTTGCAACTTTAAAGTTGGTAATGAATTGGGAGCAAGAATAGAGGCAGTCAATTTAAAATCAACTTTTCAGCATCCAATAACTGGTGAAGATGTATGCATTTTTCTTGATCCCTGCCACTGTTTAAAGTGCGTGACACCTTGGGATCTAAAGATTCAATGTTCGATGCTAATAACCAAATTATAGATTGGAGTTATGTGGTAAAATTAGAAAAATTCAGCAAGATGAAGGACTCTTGGCAGCTACAAAAATTCAAAATCGCCATATTCTGTGGTACGACGAAAAAATGAAAGTTAAATTAGCAGCACACAGACATTAAGTGAAAGTGTTGCAAATGCTTTGGACTGGCTAGCAAATGATTTTTTTAAAAAAAACAGAATTTAAAGGTTGTGATGCAGTTCGATTTATTCGTCTATTTGATAAGCTATTTGACAGTTTGAATAGCAGAATTTTACTTAGTAAAGGTTTTAAATCGCCAATTAAAATGGATAATGCAAAAACTTTTTTTTTATTTTTACAATGAATGTGATTTATACTTACGAAACCTAACAATGTCAAAAGATGGAATCAATGTTGTTTCAAGCAAATGGGGGACAGGGTTTTTAAGGTTTTTAATATGCATAGAAAGTGTGAAAGGCTTATATAAATCATTGATTGAGCCAGATGAATCTCCGCTGTCATTTTTAATGACATATAAATTCAGCCAAGATCACTTGGAAACTTTTTTAGCATGATTAGAAGTCGTGGGGGATATAACAATAATCCTTCCGCAAAGCAATTCAAAGCAGCATACAAGCAGTTGCTTGTGAGGCACGAAATAGCCTCTTCAGAAAATGCTAATTGCATTTCTCTTTCAAAAATAAATATTCTAAGTGTAGGAAGTCAGGGTAAAAGTAAAAATAATTTTGTACAAAATATTAATCATGACGATGATCGTCGTTTAAGTGACGATTTGCAAATAATCGATAACTCTGAGGCAGTAACATCTGATCATGCTTACTCTAAAGTACCTTCCTCTAAAATATTAAGTGAGTATGTTGAAGATGTTGTTTCTTATATTTCAGGATTTGTGCAGCGTAAATTAATTTCTGCAGTTAAATGTGAGGAATGCTGTGATGCATTAATATATGATGAGAATTCTGCAGAAAATTCATATCATTTAATAAATCGTAAAAATAAAGATGGTCTTATTAAGCCAAGTAAAGATGTTTATCAACTCTGTAAAATCTTAGAAAAAAGTTTTCGCATAATTCAAGCTGCTGGAAAAATTACCTCAAAAAATGTTTTGGAATTGTTGATTGCGGATTCAATGAGAAAAATAAATGCAAATAATGTATTTTCTGTTTTAAATAATCATATATTAAATCAAACTACTTTCGATAATCATATTTTTTTAATCAAAAGTGTGTTATTTGAATATTTTAAAATTAGACTTTGTCATGTTGCAAAATCAATTACTGCTTCTTTGCAAATCAACAGAGTTAGAAGCAAAAATACTAAATTAACAATATTTAACCCTCTGAGCGCCCAATTATTTAAACTTTTATCTGTATGGTTAGAAAACTTAGCTTTTAAAGTAAATGAGTCAATCTTTTTTATTTTTAATTATATCTCTGAAATCTTAAGAATACTTTATCCATGATTGTGTAAGAAAATATACATATATATAAGAGCTATCCGCTTTTGAACTTAACATGGAAAACAGAAAAAGACGTTTGCGCCGCTCGGAGAGTTAAAGGACATTAAATGTAAATTCTAAATCATCCATAAAAATCTAAAATTTGTAATGTTAAGAAATAAATTTCATTAGTAACCACTGTTTTTAAATTAAAGCTAACCTTTATCTTTCTTTTTTAGCTGTATGTTCCAAGTGCTATTTTTGTAAAAATACTGTTTATGTAGTTTACTAGCTTGAATAAATATGCTTATGACAAGAATTGGGGTAAATTAAATTAAATATGAAAACATGGTGCAACTAGAAGAGCCAGAAATCTGCTTTTTGAATTACGAGTACTGAACACTTTGCAAATTAATACCATCAGATGCAAGAAACTCGCAACAGTTGTTACGAGTTGAATCAACATAACATGACCTGTCGTCAGGCAAAAATTGGTAAGCACGAATGCAGCAGGCGTTATCGTGTGTAGCATCGTTATAGCTAGCTATTTTCAAGGTGTATGAGATCTTATCCCTACCCAAAGAAAACAATTTAAGAATATTTTGTTGTGATAAGAGCATCATTGCAATTATAAGTAAAACACTTTTACTGAAACTAAATAGAAAAATGAAGGAAAGAGAAACTGATCCTAAAAAAAAATCAGTAAAAGAAATGAATATGCAAAGTCAAAACAGTTACATTACCACTTAAACGAAACAATAAGAATAGAAAATGGGACAATATTTAATTAAAAAATAAATAAAATCTCATAGAAAATATAATTTTAGTATGCTTCCTTTGAAGTTAAAAATTTTACTACAAGGCTAACAAGAAAAGAAAAAAAAAGGACAAAAAATGGAAAATTTACGATAAGATTAAGTAAATAAAATAATTTGGGAACTAGATTATGAGTAAGATGGTATAGAAATATTTTTTTCACATACGTACATATCAAAATGAGTTAAAATATTAAAGGAATCTTGGATTTTTAGTACACATATAAATCAAAATGAGTTTGGCTGAATTCTTGATTTAGTTAGATAATGAAAAGGTGTGGAGGAGCAGGAAGGATGATTTAGCTATTAATCATACCTTCATTATAAAAATTAAAAATAATGTTACTTTCGAACTGCAGTTTCTTTCCCTCTTAATGTTTAACTATTTTAAATTCTTTTAAAAAATGACAAATTTTATACTAAAGTAAGAGATCATGCCAGTCTCCCAAATAATGCTTGTTTTATGAAAATTTTAGACATGAAATTCCTTTTACTTTTTGGCATAAAATTTCTCTTTGGCATGTGTTCAATTTTATTTTGAAATTCCCAGGGGAGGGGGAAAACATAAAAATATTGCATTGTCATCGAAATTATGTATAAATAATTTTTTGTCCATACAAAACGTAGAAATGCTTGTAAGATTAATATAATCAAGTACAAGCTAAACTAGATTAAAAACTTATCAAATTAAGTGGACCTTGAAGTCAAGCACAGAAGTCTGATTTTATGTAAAATAAATGAACATTAAATACTACCTTCTGAAAATAAAAATGAAACTGTGTAGAATAATGGAAAGAAATTAGATCGAAATTGTAACAAAAAAAACTTACTGCTTTAAAAATCTACAGTATCTAAACTAAAAAAATATTAAATAATTATTTAATTTATGATTGATGGATTTCACTATTTTATTTATTAATTTGTGGGGAAAAGAATAACGAAATTCTCGGTAAAAATCTAATGAATCCATCCGTCCCATTTCGAAACTGCCTGGAATATTTGTATAATGCTCACGACTTGCTTAATCGTATAAAACTACCAAATTTTCTGCCAAAAACGGCGATATAGTCATAGGTATAGCACTCAGTTGGCAACCTTTTATCGCCAAATTCCAAGTGTCACGTGACTTATCTTGGTGCTACTTTATTCAAGCCATTTCAATAGGAATGC
>BGPR01033438.1:0-16979 GCA_013235015.1 Araneus ventricosus | reverse complement strand
AATCGGCTATTTCTTTGTTCGTTTGTTCTTTCGGCTCTTCTCTCCTGCCCACGTTGTGCCATGTCTGACAATCGGCTATTACTTGGTTCTTCTGTTTCTTCCGCTCTTCTGTCCAGGCCACGTTGTGCCATAGTTGACAATCGGCGGATTCTTTCTTCTTCAGTTTCAACAACTCTCCTTTCACGTTTTCTAATTGCCTCCCGTCTACTGGCAGCATCCCCTGTAATTCCTCTTTTTCTTTTAGGCATCGGAAAAAGCGAGAATTGAACAAAGCAAAAATAGTAACTTCCAAATATCAGCTTAAAATAGAAGCTTCCACAAATATTTAAACTTGATCAAATCAATGAATAATGATTAAAATCACTAACATAACTAATCTATATCTTTCGGCACATAACTTTACAGAAACAAAACACCCCTTTTAATTTCGTTAAATTGATTTTGTTGGACGTTATATCACGGGATAAAAAAAAGAATTTATACACTTTCAACAATACATTTTTTTTATTTCTGCCAGCGTCACTTTTTTATTGTTGCTGTAACAATGTTCTTTAAAGTAAATTACTTCAACAATAAAATAAATTTTGAATTGCGCTGCAACAATGAAAAGTATTGTTATAAAGTATCCGAAACAATGAAAAGCATTGTTGTCAATTAGTTTTTAATTAATATCTTTTTCACTAATTAAAATTTCGGAATATAAATGGCCGAAACGGCTTCCCTGGATTATTCCCCATCTTTTGGTACTTTCCGCGCGCTTCTCCGTTCGGCGGTTCGTGAGAAGATAGAAGGACATACATACATACGTTTGTTTACCTTCGAATTTTAATAGGATAGATGTTAGAGAAGCATTTTATAAAAATGTAGAAAAGAATGTTTGAATATTACAGGAATTATGAGCATTTTTAGTAAATAATGTTTTACTGCGCATGCGCGAAACATAGTGTAATTTTTCTTTCACAACTTTAAAGCCAGATATATAGGGCAACTTATATAAAAAAGTTAGTTCAATATCATTAGTATTCAGAGAGATATCGGCATTTCAACGAGCAGAATGTTAGCTCCTGTCGAAGAGAAGCTAAAAGATGAGGTGTTGTACACAAATTGATATTTCTTAAACTTATATCTTTAAATAGTTATATTAAATTCTATAGTGATTAGAATTTGCTGAATACCCATGAACACTTATCAATTACGTGCATAACTTAAATTCCAGCTAATCAGGCACTATAAATATCAAAAATTTTATTACTCTAATTATATTATTTACTTGATTATTAACAAGTTTCATAGTACAATTTACGGCCAAACGATATTTTTAAATATATTTCTTTTATGGCGAAACGATTTTTTATCTAATTAATTTATTTTCTTAAAATATTTTAATTATTCTACATATATAATTTTTATTCGTTACGAATATTAGATGTGTTCATGGGTATTCAGCAAATTCTAACCACTATACAATTCAATATAACTATTTAAAGATATAAGTTTAAAAAATTTCAAGTTGTGTACAACCCCTCATCTTTTAGCCTCTCTTCGACAGGAGCTCAAATTCTGCTCGTTGTAATGCAGATATCTTTCTGAATACTAATGATATTGAACTGATTTTTTATATAAGTTGCCCTATATATCTGGCTTTAAAGTTGTGAAAGAAAAATTATACTATGTTTCGTGCATGCGCAGTAAAACATTATTTACTAAAAATGCTCATAATTCCAGTAATATTCAAGAATTCTTTTCCAAAATTTTATAATATGCTTTTCTAAAATATTGTCATCTTTTCTGTAAGTTTCGTATAATATAACAGAAAACTCTGAATGTTATAAGCAAAAAAACAGGTGGGAAAATTTAAGATTTTTAAAGAAAATCTTCATATCTTCCCAAATATTTCTGCTGAGTTTACGAAAATTTCTGTGAATATTATGCACATTATACATTACCATTTCTGAAAGTTTTATCTTGTTATCAGTATTCTCTGAAGTGGGGTGGGCCAAAAACATTTTTGTCTTCATCAGTTTGTAGACGGTCCCCTAATTGTTCTCAGGACTGAATCTTCAATGTAAAATGTGAGTTATTGTCCATTCTTTATATGTCCGAAGTTTAAAGGCGGTCAGTTAAACCATTCCGGAGAAATTCTAAAAAAATGTGAAAATCTGCAAGTGTCCGGATACTTTTGGGCATATAGTGTAATCAAAGTCAGCTGTTCTTCTTTGGAAGGGCGAGCTCGACAATTTGCAAAAACACCAACACCAATTTGGGATCTGCTGTTCACACCTAACTTGACTGAATAGATAATAAAACAAACCAAGACGACATTAGATGCTATGAGAATCAAATTACAAAACCAAGATTCTTTTGCCTATAAATTTTGGATGAAGACGAACTGGATGCTTTATTTGCTTTAATATTATTGTGCTCAATTTTCAAATCTTCCCAGGACAGCCTCAAGTCACTCTTTTCCACCTAAGTCACTGGTAGGGCAATATTCCGCGGTATAATGACTACGTTATGGTGCTACGTTCTGTTTAGAGCTCTTAGATTTGAAGATTCGGCCTCAAAAGAAGCCAGGTCGACCGAAGACTTTATTATCCATGTAATATAATTATTACTTGCTCTGCTCGTCGGGGGCTCCGCCCCCTGAACCCCAGTGCGGGGCTGTTACAGAGGCAGATGTTGCTCCTAGAGTATGTCTGAAAATCCTACATAGAAGACAGGTATTCCTCTAACCGTATATTTTGTGTATGCCTAATAGGCAAGGCGTTCCTTTAAGAGGGAAATGAAGACACACGTTCCTACTGAAGGTTTAAAGATATCCAGGAAATCACACATTTTTAATTTTAAAACAGAGATTTAATATGCTGACTCTCGCTTTTTCGCATTCGAAACTAAATTTTGTTCTCTGTACGATCAATAGAATTGTTACTGACTATAGAGTTCTAGTCCAGTTAGTTTTCAAAACTGCATGTACAGTTATCTTCTTTCATGGGCAGTTTTATTGCCTTTTGACAAGCGCATCTACCGTTGGGCCTTGTATGAAATAGAAGAACATTTTCCAGACATCCTTTAAAGGTCCTCTACTGTCCCAAAAATTCGACTAGACTTTGTAATATACTTCCGCAAAAAATCCAAGATAAAATCCTTAAAAATATTACATATTTGTTTTTTTATGCTCGAATTAAAGCGATGTAGTAAAGACACTTTTGTAGGTAAAAGTGTTGAAAAGGTGTCTTTGTAAAGTGTCGAAAAAGTGTTTTGAATTTGACGAATTTTGTTTAAAAATTTTTAAATATTTAAAATTTTAATATAATTTATGTCAAATTTCAGCCATTTATCATGTCACGTTTTTGATATACAAAGACATGCGCATTTCACACGAGACGTAAACAAACAACTTCCCACTGATGGATTTCGTTCAGAATTTGAAATATGTCTACGGTTTCGCTGGAAAGGACACACGCCAATTTTTCCCCATCAAGTTAACTGAAATTCTTAACCATTGGATTTGCATACAAACTTCCAGACTGACTTTAAATTGATATAATTTATTCAAAACTTGATACACAAGTATAGTTGTTGTGTAAAGACATTATGCCGAATTTCATTGACGTATAGCACTAAGTTGTTGAATCATCATGTTTACGTACGTACGGACAGACAGAACGCCACCCCATGTCGTTGTGCCTATAACCATTACAGATGCTGAACCAGTTGTATGGACATAGGACCGTACGAACAGACAGACGAACTTCCAGACACACTGATGTAATCCCAAATTATATATGCAGGTTGCCCACTTGAATAAGGGATCCATTAACTTCAGAAGGACTGCAACTATATTCAAGAAAGTAGTGCTTAGGTATAGTAAAACGTCAATACGCTATACGATGAGTCCCTTACAGCGGCTCTTGATGCCAAACTAGTTAGCATTCCTATCTAGAAAACGGTACAAAATAGGTGCAAAATGTCAATTACGAAGTCGTAGAGCGTTATCAATTTAGTACAAAAAGACGCCTTGTGCACACTGTGTGTGGATTCTTTTCATTCAATTTACAAACATATCTCAAAATGTAATTAGTTTCACAAGATAGGTATATCATCCTATACTAAATAAAATAGCACAAGATTCCCCACATGAAATATCTTATTCATTTTTCTTGATTAAAAGATTTTATCTCAGTGGCAATTGAAATTACTCTTTCGGAATTGGAGAATTGATAAAATCCACTGTTCGGAAAATTTGGAAGAGACAATCCTTACTCAAATCAACACTCAACTTGTATTTGATATTTGCGTTTATACTATTTCTGGACACTTTATGTATTTTTCTCTTTTGAAACTTCACTTTATTGAAATGTTGATGGAGGAAAGCGGGGGTGTCAATAAATTGTACGCAAACACAGTAAGTTAATCTAGATAAATTTGCATGAAAAAATGGAATAGTACAAATACGTGGAGAGATGCAGTAGTGACATCCAATTCATACAGAGCTTCGTTTTTCTTACAATACTCTTCTTCGTTTATTGGTGATAAGTCACGAAGACTAACGTCCTGATGGTTCCCAAATGCAATGTTGCAATTAAGGCCTGCAGCCGCACCTTTATTCAACTGTTTCCTTGCAAAAACAAAGAATTACACTATGCGAGACACATTTTTTAAAAATTGAAAATAGTAATTTCTTATTAAGTTTTGAATGGTGAACTCTAAAATAATAGTAAAAATTGGCAATTGACTCTTGCTTAGGAGTTACTGAGTTAGTTAGTTCCATCAGTTTCCTTGAATATGTGATTCAGATATGAAAATATGTAAATTTTAATAACTCAGAAGTTATAATATATTGAAATTTTAAAGCAACTTTTTTAAGAAGAAAGGTATTACATGTTTAATTAATAAGAAATGTGTAAATACTTTAAAAATGAAATATCTGAAAAAGAAAAGTGGTTCCCAGGATATTAATTTTTCAAATCTTTACTTCAAATATAGAGTAAACTCTTTAGCTCCAGTTAATGTGCAGAAGACGATTCCGGTCTGTCTTTCGACAATGTTTACTGGCTTCTTTTAAAAGTAAAAATGAAATTGCTGTTAGTTGTAAGCGGTGGTAGAAAAAAGTGATTGTAGTGATTTTGCGTTTTAGTTAAACACATTAGATTTCTTAAAGCTGTGATGCCGCGTAAGTGCGTTAATTCTGTTAATAACTCTGCTATGAACGTGTAGAAATGACAATTGAAGTCCAAAAATTGTCCATCACTCCTTTAGTGTGAATTGCATATCGCCTTTATTTCGGATGCATAATTGGAGATGAAGACATGTCCAAGGCCCCACATATTTACTCTAATTCTTTTTGAAGGAAAATTTAAACGTGGTTGCGAGGCAATAAGAAAATGTCAATGCCATTTGAAATTCCTATGATCTGTAGGGAACAAAATAATAGCATAAATGACTGCTACTTCTGCATGCTGCAATCTCTTCATGGAGGAATCACTGGGATAAAATGTGGACAGTGCAGCACCTGAATATATCATCTGCTATGCGACGAGTTGTGAATAGTGAAGAAATTCCCATTGTGGAAACTCCAAATGAAATTTTCATTGGTCCAGAGGAAGGCCAAGAATCAATTTCGCGTGATGCTCCACAGCCTTCTACATCTAAGAATGAATATAATGATGATGTTATACTTACACCACACATTGTTTCTCATGAAGAAATGCATAACCATGTTAGAGATTACACACAGTCTAGGCACGTATGATCCTTATACACTGATTTCTCTACACAGTGAAACCTGTGTATAATGATACTGTCTATAACGAGAAACCTGCCTATAACCATATTTTCTTTGGTCCCGGCGAAATTCCTATTTACTCAATATATTTTCGACCTGCCAACAACGATAATCACTGTTTAGACTCAGTAGTCTGTAACGACAATTTTACATCTATAGAGAGCTGTTTCAGTATAAATCCCGACTTTTCCCTCTTAGAAAACGACACACGATGGTCAAGTATGTCGGATAATAAGGAAATCCCTGGGCTAGAAACCGGAGTCTGTTGTAGCACAGAGATCTGTTAAGGAGGATATCAGCACAGATTCCATTCAGCCAACTCTCCACTGTGTAGCTGTGGGGAAAATGGAACTCCTATTCACTATGCCACACCTTGTCTGTCTATCTATCAACGTCATGACACATGAAACAATAAGAGCCGAGGAAGAGAACATGAATGGTTCAGGAGAATTGCGTCAAATGGTCTGACCCGCAGCAGAATCACGCGATTGTCAAACACATTTATAATTACCAGGACCTTTTTAAGTCAGACATTTTGCAACCCAATTAAGACTCCATAACATCCACATTTAAATCTAGGTTCCAGTCAGTTTTTTTTTCAGCAAACCTTTCTCTGCGACATCAACCTTTTCGTCAGCAAATCATCTAGTGAAAATATTTGGGGAAATTCTGTTGTGTCTTGTTCGGGCAAACCAGTCTTAGTCCAATGAACGAAGGGCTTGAAAAAAACATTAAATCATACAGTTTTGGAAATTGGTACACATGTTCTTTAGGAGATTATGATGAAAGCACTAAAAATCCTCGTGCCTGGGGGGTGAGCTCTCGGCGCAATCTTGGATTTCATCCTCCATTTCTAGTTTTTCCTACATATCTTGAAAACTATTCAGTTTTCAAATTACAAATGATTTAACAAATTAAAAGTCGTAACATTCCCTACAACTGCATACTTTTATTTTTCTTCCAGCTGTAATAGTCTTGGAGATAAGTAGTCTCAAATGTCGCCGCCATCTTGGATTTCCTCTCCCTTCTATCAGATTTTCTTGAATATCTCGAAAACTATTCAATATCGAAATCACATGTCATTTAACAAATTAAAGAGCGTGCTATTCCCTACATATAGGTACTTTTATTTGTCTTCAGGCATTAATATTTTTTGATATAATTGGTCTCAAAATGGATGAATTTGTAAAAAATCTTAATTGATAGTACAATAAACGAAGGGTTTGAAGAAAAACAAAAAAAAAAACATATAGTTTTTAAAATTGGTACAAATGTTCTAGAGGGTCTCTTGTAGAGTAAAGTAATAGTCCCCGATACTGGGGTGGGTCCTGGCGCCGCCATCTTGGATTTCACCCTCGACCCCTTTTTAGTTTTTCCTGAATATCTAGAGAAGTATTCAACTTTTAAATTACAATCGATTTAACAAATTAAACAGCGTGATATTCCCTATAAATACACACTTTTTCTTCCAGATTTAATAGAATCCGAGATTATGGGTCTCAAAGTTTATCGTCATCTTGGATTTCTTACCCCTTTTTTAGTTTCTCTTAAATATCTCAAAATCTATACAAGTTTCAAATTACATGTGATCAGCAAATTAAAGAGCATAAAATTCCATATAAATGTTTGCTTTTATTTTTGTTTAGCTTTAATAGTTTCCGAGATAACGGGTCTCAAAATTTCCCGCCATCTTGAATTTATCCTTTTCTTACTTCTTCTTGAATACCTCTTGAATATGTAATATAACAAATTGATGATCGTAAAATTCCAAACAAATTCATGCTTTTATTTTTTTCCTGCTTTAATAGTTTCTGAGATATGTAAGAAAAACTAAGACTGGAGGGATAAAATCCAAGATAGCGGCAAATGTTGAGACCCATTATCTCCGAAACTTTTGAAGCTAAAACAAAAGTAAAGCACGTATTTGTAGATAATTTTACGCTCTTTAATTTTCTGATTGCATGCAATTTGAAAATTGAACAGATTTGGAGATATTCAAGAAAAATTAAAAAAAGGGGAATGAAATCCAAGGTGGCGATAACATTTGAGACCCATTATCTCGGAAACAATTAAAACTGGAAGAAAAAAATATGTACTTATAGGGAATTTTACGCTCTTTAATTTGCTAAATCAATTATAATGTTACAGTCATGGAAAGTCGCTTCCCAGCAATGCAGGTCTTATGGTTGGGAAGAGGGTTTTACAAGGTGAAGCATGGAGTGACCTCAGCGGCTCTCGTGGCACGCATGACCTTGGCGACCATTTTGGCGACTTGGCGACAAGTTTGGCGACAAATAGATTATTCCCGAAAATGCAACCCTTTTCTCGATATTTCTATTAGGGGCCGAGATCTAGGATTTTCATGAAAATTCTATGTGACGTCACGGCCTAACGGGGAGAGTATATAAGACCGCGTTTTTACCACAACAGCGTCTTTCGAACGACTGATTACTTCTCTTTGAAGCGCGAACGTCTTCGGAGTTCTATCCGCTGTGTGAGCTAATCAGCTGGTGAGCTGAGCTGCTATTGTCGTTACTAGTTATTTGCCGACTGTTTGTGCTGTTAGATATCAAAGTGCTGAACTGTCGTTGCCTGTGAATTGTTGTCTATTTACATTGGTAATCTGTGCAAGGACTATTGTTTCCTGTACCTGTGTTACGTGTTTTCCTGCATATTCGTAAATAAACCTTCATTCTCCATTATCCTGCGTGTTGGACTGTTTACACCATACACCACAGAGAGACCTTTTGCAACAATAACTTGAAAATTGCATACTTTTCGAGATATTCGGAAAAAACAAAAAATGGGGGATAATATCCACAATGACGACGCGAACTTCACCCAAGGATCGAAGACTTTTACTGTATCCAACAAGTGACCCTCTAGAACATTTATACCAATTTAAAAAACTATATGATTTTTCGTTTGTCATCAAACCCTTCGTTTATTATACTATTACTTAAGACTTTTTACAAATTTATTCGTTCTGAGATCAATTATTTCAAAAACTTTTAAAGCCTGAAGAAAAATCAAATTACCAAGCTCTAGGAAACTGCACGCTCTTTAATATGTTAAATAAAGTGTTTTTTCAATATTGAATAGATTTCGAGATATTCAAGAAAATGTGTAAAGGGGGGAGGAAGTCCAAGATGTTGGCAACATTTGGGACCCATTATCTCCAAGACCATTAAAACTGAAAGAAAAATAAAAGTATGCATTTGTAAGGAATGTTACGCCTTTTAATTTGTTAAATCATTTGTAATTTGAAAACTGAATAGGTTTAAAGATATGTAGGAAAAACTAAAAAAGGGGGTGGAATCCAAGATGGCGCCGAGAACTCATCCCCCAGGACCGGGGACTTTTAGTACGTTCATCATAAGCTCTCACAAACATGTGTACCAATTTTCAAAACAATATGATTTAATGTTTTCTTCATCCCCATTTTGTACCTTCGTTGACTACATTATTAGAACAGGATTTTTCAGGAGAGTGGCGTCAAATGATCTGTCCCTCAGCAGAATTCGCTCGATTGTCAAACACATTTATAATTACCAGGAACTTCTTAAGCTAGACATTTTGCAACCCAATTAAGACTCCATCACATCCACTTTTAAATCTAGGTTCCAGTCAGTTTTTTTTCTAGCAAACCTTTCTCTGCGACATCTACCTTTTCGTCAGCAAATCATCCAGTGAAAATATTTGAGAAAATTCTGTTGTATCTTCAGCTTGTGCAGTGTGTACCTTGTTTGGGCAAACCCGTCTTAATCTAGTCAACGAAGGGCTTGATGAAACATTAAATCATGTAGTTTAAAAATTGGTTCACATGGTCGAGAGGGGCTTCTGATGAAAATAATAAAAGTCCCCTGTCCTTGGAGCTGAGCTCGCTGCGCCATCTTCGTTATACCCCTTTTTTTTTACCCTTCGCTTCCCCCTTTTTTAGTTTTTCTTGAATATCTCGAAAACTATTTAATATTCAAATTGCATGTGATTTAACAAATTAAAGAGCATATCATTCCCTACAAATGGAGGCTTTGATTTTTCTTCAAGCTTTGATAGTTTTTCAGATAATTGGTCTGAAAGTGGATGAAAATGTAAAAAAACTTGGTTGATAGTCCAGGCTACGAAGGGCTTAAAAAAACACTAAATTGTACAGATTGGAAAATAAGAACACTTGTTTGTGAGGGGCGTCTGAGGAACATACTAAAACTCTGGTCCTGGGGGGGGGTGACGACGCCATCTTGGATTTCATCTCCCCCTTTTCAGTTTTTCCTGAATATCTCGAAAACTGCTCAGTTCACGAATTATATTATTTAACAAATTAAAGATCGTGAATATTGTCTATAAGTAGTTTTCTTCTAGCTTTAATAGTTTCCAAGATAATAGGTCTCATAGTTATCCGCAATATCGGATTTTATCCCCCTTTTTTAGTTTCTCTTGAATACCTCAGAATCTGTTGAAGTTTCAAATTACATGTAATTAGAAAATTAAAAAGCGTGAAATTCCCTACAAATACATGATTTTATTTTTGTTTTAGCTTTAATAGTTTCCGAGATAATGGATTCCAAGATTTGCTACCAACTTGGATTTTATCCCCCTCCCCCCTCCTTCTTTTTTAGTTTTTCTTAATTATCTCATAAACTATTAAAGCTAGAAAAAAATTGCATTTGTGGGGAATTTTACAATTATTATTTTGTATGATATGTAATTTAAAAATCAAATATTTGTCCATATTTTCAGAAAAAACTAGAAATCGGGAGATAAAATCTAAAATGTCTCTAAATTTTGAGACCCTTTACCTCAGAATCTATTGAAGGTAGATGAAATATAAAAGCGTGAATTTGTAGGGAATTTTACGATAATTAATTTTTTGTATTACACGTAATTGAAAATTAAACAGTTTTCGAGATATTCAAGAGAAATTTAAAAAGGGGATGAAATTCAAGATGGCGAAAAACTTTGAAACACATTTTCTCGGAAAAAAATTAAAGCTATAAGAAAAATAAGAGACTGCATTTGTAGGGAATTTTACACTCTTTAATTTGTTAAATACATTGCACTTTGAAAACTGAATACTTTTCTAGATATTTAGGAAAAACTAAAAAACGGACGATGAAATCCAAGATGGCGCCGAGAGCTCACCCCCAGGATAGGAGGACTTTTAGTATATTCATTAGAAGCCCCTCACAAACATGTGTACCAATTTTCAAAACTATATGATTTAATGTTTCAAGCCTTTCGTTGACTACAATATAAAGTAAGTGTTTTTACAAATTCATCCACTTTGAGACCAATTATCTCAGAATCTCTTAAAGCTTGAAGAAAAATTAAAGCATCCAGTTTTAGGGAATGGTACGCTCTTCAATTTGTTAAATCATATGTAATTTGAATATTGAATAGTTTTCGAGATATTAAAGAAGAGCTAAAGAAGGGGGATGAATTCCAGGATTGCGGCAAACATTTGAATCCCACTACTTGGAAACTATTAAAGTTAGAAGAAAAATAAAAAAGATTAATTTGTAGGTAAGTTTACGTTCTTTAATTTGTTAAATCAATTGTAATTTGAGAACTGAATAGTTTTCGAGATATTCAGAAAAAACTAAAATAATGGCTGGATGAAATATGGCGCCCGAGCTCACCTCCCAGGACCGGAGAATTTAATAGGTTTATATTAAACACCTCACAAACACGTATACCAATTTTCAAAACTATATGATTTAATGTTTTATGTACCCCTTATTTTGGACCTCCGTTGACTGGACTATCTGTGTTTCTGCGCATTGTGAAAATAGGGAATTGTCTCACATAGTCAAGCCATCGTCATACAGTAAGAAGAGAGATAAAATCCTATTGAAAAAAACCTAGGGAAGACTCCTGTAGAATGTAAAAACTACTTGAATACTATTTTTTAATGCATCCTTTGATTCGTGCTTTACTGAAATTTTAAGCGTGCGTGTGGTATAAGCACAGAAAAACGTGGATTTTTAGGAGCAAGAAAAATCAACTGTTGCAAAAATACCAACATTATAAAACAATTTGCGTCAATATTTAATTATTTATGTTTTTCGTTCATTTTTTTTCATTCAAAACAGCATTTTTTGGTTTATAATTGTGTTTTTTTCAGACTCTTTTTTTTTGCTTTGTTTCCCACTTGTATTGTTTTTAATCAAGTTCTGTAGTTTAAATGTCTATTATCATTTCCGTCTGAGAATGCCAAACTCTTTTAGAGTGCCTAGCTCGCCTAGACAAAGCTTTCATTTGTTATGAATCTGTAAATACTTCAGTGTAAATTTTGTGGTTTTTAAATAAGTTTAAATCATGGGGGGAAGGGAAAATTTAAAGTTGCTCGAGATTTGGCATTCGCGTGGGATCTCAGGGCCTTGTCGTGGTACTGAATGTATTCATCCACCCTGCAACCATCCAACAGGTTTCATAATACTTGAGATTATAGGACCAGGGCTGTGGGATGGCGTCATGTCATGCCTCTGACTCCTGGTGGGGGCTAACCAATTAATTCGCGTTGAGCACTCGGATTGATTTGTTTCTTGAAATTTGCTTCTGATATGCTAGCATCTTGACTCTAGGATGGCATTTGAAACATTGGCATTTGAAAAGCTATAAAAAATTTAGTTAATCGATCAAGAAGTAGGGAGAGTTAGGGTAGACTGATACGCGGGAACATTTATACAGTCCATAAATTTTGTTGATTGAAACGGCTAAAGATGCTCACGTCCCTTCATATATATGCTAGTGTAACCCTTCTCACAGTGTATATTTTTCGGCCATGTTTAGTCAAAAGTTAATTTACAAATGAATCAAACCGCTAATCTTCTCTTCTAAGTGAATTTTTCTTTAAGTATGTGTTGTGTGATTTCTTTAATTATTTACGTTTCCCTGCCATGGAATCTACTCCAAAGGTAGGGATAAACATTCATTTTTCTGAATTATATTATGTTTTGAGGGTCTTCAGCGTTATTTTTGAGTGGTCACTTGTTTTAAATAAAAAAAGGCTCTTGGGGAAGATTTATACAATTGACTTCGGGGCACATTGATACGCGTCTTCTGTGTGTATCAATGTGTCTTATCAGCAACTACTTTGCAAAATCTTCTTCAGAAATGGAAAAAGCGTAAAAATGAACTATCTAAGAATAACACGGTTTTAAGCATTGACTATGAAACGGGTTTGAATTTTATTCAAAAATGAAAAGTATTATTGTAAATTAAGAGTTTAAAATATTTTTTTACGAATCTATTAAAATTAGAGATAAAACTTGTACGGAAACTTAATTAATATCATCGAAAAGATATTTTTTTTGCATTTTTAGATGGTGTGAAAATTATTTTTGTGCAATGTTATTTTCGTAAGTCATCAAGGAAGAACGCTAAAATTTCCCTTAATTTTTAATTAATTAAAATTTCCAAAAACGGCTTAGAGGCACATTCCCTCCATTCAAATTATTTTTACACATACACACACACATTCTCCTTTATTATTTGCAGAGATAAATTATTTTCTGAGCCATTATTGTTTCATTTTTCCAGTCTCATTAAAAATTTCTAATTTTGATTTAAATGAAAATTTGTTACTTTGTTAAACCTTGATTTGGAATACAAAGTTTACTGATAAAGCAAATTTTGTTTTGATACCGCACCTATTAATCATTATTCTTTTCGATATTTCCTTGTTTATCAATGTATCCCTAGTATGGGGCAGATTGATACAAATCCATTTTTAGTAAAAAAGTACAGTAAGTATTTTATTGTGTCATTTATGACCAAAATTCGACAGAAATCCTATATTACAATAACAAATAAATAATATAGTGTATTAGTTATAAGTATTGCCGTTGGTAAAATCATTTTTTAGTTCTCCAAAAAAAATGTATCAACTCTATCGATACGGGACCGTCCAATACGTCTCTTCAAGCGAAAGACGATAGCCGTCCGAAACGTCCAGAATGTCACCCTGAAATTTCCACCCCCTTTCGTTAAGTATGATTGATTTCACCCCCCTTTCTTAGTTAGAGTTGCTCACCCAGATGGATTTGGGGAAGAGGGGAGTTTTCTTGCAATTCGGACAATGCCAGCTGTCATTGTGGTTTTTGAGGGGGGAAGTGAATTTCCCTTGTCTTTGATCGAAGAGCTCGGACGTTCCCGTAATTTGAGGTCCCTTTATTTCAATGGCCTTAGGAATCAAAAGGTTAATGTCCCCGCATTCCCACTGCAGTGTCCCCGCATTCAGTCAACGATAGCTACATTTTATTTTTTTAAAAAGAAAAGACAATGAAGATTCTGTGGAAAAAATTAAAGAGGATAGCCAAACCGAAGCGATTAAAGATGCCGTAAATGACGATGCTGGCAAATTTTTCAATGAAAATTTTTCTTTTGAAGTTCTAAAAAAAGTTTAAATTTAAATATTATATCAGCATATAAAATTGTACATTTTATATGTTTATAAAATACAATTTTATATCAGTTTTTATTTGTAAGATGAATCAATAAGTGCAATAAAATTAGTTACAATATATGCACACATACATAAACAATGAACGCAGAAATCTTCAAACTGCCTGCAACAATATATTTTCTTGAACCCTATAATATCGTTATAGATAGATTTTGCTGTATATGGTAAGGACGCATTATCTGTTTAAAAATAAATCAGAAAATTTTTCGATGGTAAGATTAAAATCCATTCTTTATGTTTATAAAAGATAACTGGAATTCTGTTAAGGTTGCAATAATTTGTTTTAAAATTTTTTATTGGTTTATTAATTACAGTATTGTCACGTTCTGAAAGTGCAAGAGATCTCTTTTTGGATAAATCTAATGAATTTGAAACGATAGATTTTTATTTTAGTGAAAAGTATATCTAATTTTAAAGATTATGAATAATTAGATATCAGGGAAACCTTTATGTTTTACAAAGTTGACTTTGTTGCAAAAAATCTAGTAATATGCACTCTTATAAACCAAAAATAGGTGAAGTGAAATGATGAAGGTTAGAAATCTGGTCAGTTGTAGTGTCAAAAGGAATTTTACCCTATGTACAAAATTAGGTTAACTTCATGTTTCTCGTTTAGAAAACTTTGAAACTAATCGAATTGAAAGTATAAATTGTAAGAAAAGTAAAAATTGTGTAAGGCTTTTTTTCGAGAATATAAAACGTATCGATGATAGGTTTTTTGATAGGAACCTTAAGACAATCACATACAGGGTGTATCAGTACAGCGATTACAAACTTTCAGAACAGATAGAGTACCTAGACGATGGGAAATCACATAGTAATGCATGGTCACCGATGAATCGACCTTCACCGGAGAGGGAATGTTCAATTCATATAACTTCCATGTGTTGTTGGAGGAGAACCCACATGCAACAAGAACCAGTGCAGTCCAGGAACGGTTTTTAGTAAATGTATGGGCCGACATTGTAAGAGACCACCTCGTGGGACCGTACTTGTTGCCCGAACGTCTGACAGGTGCAAACTATCTGACCTTCCTTCAGCAAGCATTGCCGCAACTGTTGGACGACACGCATGTATCCGCTCCTATGCGTTCTTCCATGTGGTTTCAGCATGATGGGGGCTCCGCCCATTACAGCATTGACGTGCGTCTCCACCTGAATGCAACGTTTGGCCAACAGTGGATCGGGCGGGGTGTTCCAGTGCTTTGGCCCGCTCGATCGCCAGACCACCATTGCCTTGATTACTTCTTATGGGGTTACGTCAAGTCACTGGTGTACGAAACTTCCGTTAACAGTGCTGAGGACCTTGTTTCACGCATCGCGGCAGCTGCGGGGGAAGTCCGGGACATGCCCGGTATTTTCGCTATCGTTCGATCTTCAATGTGTCTGCATCACTGCCCGGGGACGTAATTTCGAACACCTACTTTGATGACGATCGTTGTCTCTTTAATGTTCTTTTTCCTTAGTTTTTTGCTGTACTAAGAATAATAAACATGTTTTCGCCTCTTATTCTTGTCCTGTTTTTCTTGTGTTTTGTGACGACTCTACCGCGCCAGGAAAGCGTTTCCGACCACGCGTTGCTATGTGATGTCCCATCGTCTAGGTGTACTCTATCTGTCCTGAAATTTTGTAACCGCTGTACTGATACAACCTGTATAAGTTATTATTTACGAAACAGTGAAACGTAATTTTATTTGGCTCATTATTTATTATAAAATAAAACGATATAATAAAGTGAAAAGTTGAAGGAATTCAATCTAAAGGGCAGAAAAAATGATAAGAAACTTGAAAGTTGTATTTTTCTCAGCTATCCAAAGTTACCGAGAGTAAAATTCTCTTTGAATGAATCATTGAATACTAAACAGATATTAAGTGCACCCTTTCATAAATCATTCATTTCGTCTTAGAAATTTAAATAGAGCAATATATGTTTACCGTTAAGAATTTATATGTACTGATAGTCATGATATCGTTTCTGATTTTTCAATGCCTTTTAAATCGAAGACTGTAATGTTAAAAAATTAATATTGAATTATCGAATATTTGAGTTTGAATTTGTAATTTTTACCCCTGATCATTTCAAACTAGCAGATAAAGAAAATTTGAAATTCATTTCCTCCTTATTCCAAAGTAATCCACGATTTTTCACACAATTATAAATTTAACAGCTAATTGACTACATCTAAAAATATTATATAATATCACTAAATATTTTTTAAGCATGAATAATTTTCCACTCTGCGTCTTAGCTTTGCAGACAGGATTCTTAAAGGGTATAAATAGTTTCGCTTTCCGTACAAAATATATAATTGCTTCTTTGATTTCACTGACATAAATATAACGCTCTCTACGTCGAAACCGGATGTTTCAAATTTTGTGATAATTGCAAGGGACTTGCAAATGAGAAAATCTAGTACATATCAAGGTTTTATTTCTCTAAAATAAAGGAAGCAATAAATTTCTCTTTAATGCTTATTTGCAAGAAAATTCATTAACTTCTTCGTCACGCAGCAGGGACTATACAGAGAGCATAGTGTTCAAATCACGATACTAAACCTTAGAAAAGTCATTTATTATAATTCACATCGATGAAATATCTGCATGAAGCTAAATTATATCCAATTGCACTGATATTTTCTCCATAAAAACTTTGTCTGATGTTCCTTACTAGAGTTAGTTAGATCTTTCTTTTTATGCGTTTAACATTTAAACTGATGTTTCTTTGAATTTG